>RBNI01000771.1:0-27124 GCA_003990745.1 Jimgerdemannia flammicorona | reverse complement strand
AAAAAAAAAATCCGACTCACTCATCTTCCCCCCTTTCATCGACGGCAATTAAAAATCTACACAGCGGATAAAAACAAATCACTGTCAGCACGTTTCCATCTTCCACCCACCTCATGACACCCCAGGCCCGCCAAATCCGCCGATGCCACCGGCTTTGGATCGTCCTTTCCATAGTACACCATCGCTTTTATAAGGGCCAGGAACTCCTCCGGCGGGGCCGACCGCAGGAGGAAATTCAAAAAACAATAACATAATAGCAAGCAATCCCTCCCTTCCTCAAATTTCAAGGTTTAAACGACGAATCCACACCGTACGCAACAAGATGATGACAACCCGACGGCACATACCTTCAACTTGATCAGAGATGAGCAGGTATGATTGCACCACATACCTATTCGCCTTCTTGAAGTCGTAAGAGAGCGCGTAGAGAGAGTCCGTGCTGAGGCCTACCGTCACGCGGAAATCGTAGTTGTAATAAAAACAGCCTGCGCCAATCCTAACTCCCAAATATCGCCCACAAAAGTAAACATCAACCACCTCTTTTCGCCATATACTACACCCTTCTAGAAAAAAAATGAAATAAATAATATAAACCTTCAACAGGGCCTCCTGATAATCGTGCTTGTTGAGCGGCGCTCTCCCGAGGACTTCTTTCCATGGTTGGACGAGTATATTCATCGCATTCTTTGTATATAGACAATTGACGATCTCAGCATCCATCTCCAGGGTGGCGAGGACCTCGTAGGTTCTGCGAGGAAGTGAGTACGAGGAAAGTGATGTAAGCGACGTCTTCGTTGCAACAGGGAAAACCAAAAAAAAACCTGCTAATCCTCCAATTCGGGTACCAACGTGATACAAGAAAACAAACATCTGTTCTCACCTCCGTGTCCAAATCAAATAGCTCAACTCGCCTTCTTTCTTCCCTTCTCTCTCAACGCTAGTTGGTCTAGCGAGCATAATCCTAACGATCATGAAGAATGTGTCTCCGTGAGGATTCCCGCGACAACATCGCCGACCTCCTCGACGGAGACGAGTTCCTCCCCAACCTCAAGAGCAACAACAAATCGACACCCCCTGCACCGTGCTACAAACCTGGGACACCTCGAGGTTGAAAGGTTGCACTTTGTCGACGCTAAGGTGGATCCCAACGCCAAGAAGAATAATGGATGGACGCCGCTTCACCAAGCTGAGAATAGAAAAAACATCGATATTGTCTGACTTCAAGGCGGACGTCAACGCCAGTAAAGAAGACGATTGGACACCGTTTCATCTCGCTGCGCTGAACGAGCATGTCAATATTGTGAGGTTGCTCTTGGCCGACTCCAAGGCGGACGCAAACACCAAGACAAACGATGAAATGATGCCACTTCACTTCGCTGCGCAGAACGGGCACGTCGATATTACGAGGTTGCTCTTGGCTGACTCCAAGGCGGACGGCAACGCCAGGACCAACGATGGATGGACGCCGCTTCATTGGGTCATTGGGTAACGAACATGGAGTACGTTGATATTGTGAGGTTTCTCTTGGCCGACGACATCGCCAGACGAAAAGATGAATGGATGCCCCTTTACTTCGCTGCGCAGAACGGGAACGTCGATATTGTGAGGTTGCTCGTGGCCGACTCCAAGGCGGACGCAAACGTCAAGACCAACAATAGAGCGGCGCCGCTTCACCGTGTAGGGCTGAATGGGTACGTCGAGATCGTGATATTGCTCGTGGCGGCGGGCGTGAAGGCCAAAAAAAAAAAAACGATGGAAGAACGCCGCTTCACACCGCTGCGCAGAAAGGGCACGTTGAGGTCGTGAGGTTGCTCGTGGCCGAGTTTGATAAATGACGAGCGGGATTAAGGTTCAGAAAGAATTCCGCGCGTTAGATCATCGCCAATCTTTATCAATGGAATTAATCTAAGCGTGTTGCCGAACAGGTTGTAGAACTTGCACGAGGAAGATTGATTATATTTTCGAGGTGGGGAGGATAAGACGAAATGAATACAGTATATCAACGGTAGTAAGCAAACATCTCACGGTGTGGCATAGCCGAACTTCCAAGGTGCGTCCATCCTGATGCATACCTTCTCATCCTGCAGTGGTGTCTGAACAGCTGCTTTAACGCGGCCTTGCTCTTGCTGTCGCCTGTCCTCCAAGTCCGCTATAAACGAAAGCGAGAGAGAGCGAAACCAAAACGAGAGATCCGATTGTGAGAGAGAGTCCACTAAATAGTGACCGAGTGATCCCCTGGAGACTGACCCCGACCCGCTTGGCGTGCCCCGCGCGTAACATTTAAAAAAAAAGGCCAAAACCCATAGTGGCTCAACAGACCACCAACGGAACCTTAGTTATCACTGCCCTTACCTTGTAATCGCCTCAACGCTCGTAACCGTCGAGGACGGCTCAGATGCCTCACTCCCCCGCGGATCCTCAGCAACTTGCTTGGGTTTCAGCTGACCAAACCAGGATTTCCCATGGTGGCTTTTCTGTTGTCATGTGGGAATTGTTTGAATGCGGTGACCTGAAATGGGGACTTATTATTTTAATCGCCTCGACCTTATAAAAGGAATTCCTACCAGGAGAGCAGCACGAAAGTGAAGGCTGACACGAGAGCGGCCCGAATGCGAAGGTTTGACACAAGAGACGAGGGTTTGAAATCAGAGGGCTATTTTGTAAAAGTGATGAACGACAAGGCTGTCTACAGAATGAATCGACGATCCGCAAAAATTATGGCTGCCGAAAGGTGATTGCCGGCTTTAGGTAATACAGGAAATACCATTGAATACTGGAGTGGGTCTTTTCAGCTTTGTTAGGGATAAATATAGTAAATATGACCCTTGTGCTTATCGTACTATCTTGAGATGACCCACGTATTAAAGCATAGAATGTCGAGAACTACATATCAACCCTCAAAGCATAGAATGTCGAGAATACATATCAACCCTCTTCCAAAACCATGTTTTTACTCCAATTGCAGTTCAAAACCAAAGAAGATATATATTTTTATGGCATCGTCCCGCAAGTCTATTGAGCATCCACCCCGGGTTTTGGGGATAAGGACACCAGACTTGTGGGCGATATGCGGAAGTTCGTCTTGTTTATACAGCAATTGTTATATACCGCGCGAACTTTTGCCAACGATATAGCATCCCGATGGGTCGCAAAGGTTCACGTCGTCAATCGGCTATATTCAACTGCGTATTTGGATATATACAACTATTTTGATTAATCTCTCTAACATTTGGATGACCCCAAATATTCCCTCGCTGATCATTTTGGTTCGGTTTCTGTCAATCATTTTTCACTGTTACACGATCGCGGCCAGTTTGTCAATTTTCGGCATTGTCGTTCCTGGCCCATTCCGTCCGGTGAATAGAGCGAGTAGGCAAAAACAAATCGACCGAGGTTTTAAAGCACATGCCTTTGATAATAATATCATAATCAACACAGCCTCTTTAATATTTTGCCCACCAAATAACTTTCGATCGAAACTTTGAATGCAGGATTGCGGACGTGGGTTGCACTGAGTTTTTTTTTTTTTTTTTTTTTTTAAAAAAAAAAAAAAAAAAAAAAAGGGTTGAAGCCGTACCCCTTGAGGCGACCAATTGTTACGGCCTTGACCTATTCTGTACATAAATAAGTTAGCAAGGAAAAACAAACCGCTGTGCTACCTGACAACTTGGGGAGGGATTTACATTACAGATCAAGATACGAAGCCTAGTCAATGTGCGGAAGCTTTTTCGTTTGGACAATTCCGCATCGGGCAATGGTGTAGGCGCTGGACCCGAGTTCTCTTTTTCCCATTTTGACGCCTGCATGCCAACGTGTCATTAATCAATATAAACTAATGGAGTTCGCAAGATATGAACCAGAAACGTATTGGATACTAACAAACGAGTTCCGTCGAATTTGAATTCGGAATCACGTTAAATACTCCGGAAGCGATTGAGTGCCCACACCCTACAGTATTCGATTACTGGCGTCTCGTAGCGCAGTGAAGCTAATGGTGAACTGGCATACATCTATTGACCCTGACAATATTGCTTACACAGTAAGTTCTTGTAACTGATATTCAGTCTCCCTGATAAACCTTTAATCATTTTTTTTTTCTTTTTCCGAAACACCTCTTGTAGCCGGAAATTATCACACAAACTAAGGAATTCGACGAACTCACATTTGAGAAAAATTTCAGCTTTCATCACATCTTTTACGAGGTGAGAATCCAATCGTTACCGAATTCAGCTGCGCACCCGACAGTTCTCTCTAATAAAACCCTGCCGAATTGCATCATACCATGCAGCAAGTCGCTCAACTCGTATCGTTTGGTAGCAAATCATGGCCACAACTACAAATCCAGAAGAAGTCATGGCTAACCCAGGGTTCGAAATGCTCGATATCCAGGAAGTTACCATCGCCACCAAAGAACCAATCGCTACATCCACAGAGGAGATTCCTATCGGTGACTACAACTTTGTCACGAAGGGTATAATAGAAATTGGATCGATGACAACAATTGCATCTACAGTTGGTGGCGCCACCGCCGCTGGGCGCCTATTCAAAGAAGACTCCCAAAACACCATGGTCGGAATCGGCCGAACACAATCCGAAGACCAAATCACCATTGACGTAACCGATGAGAATATAAGTGATGAGAAATATGGCCAGAAGCCGTCCAACACCAAACCGACGATCGTCGCCGGTGACATTTCCGGCGATGGCCACCACTTTGCGACGCTGAACAGCGATGGCACCTCTGCCGCATGGGAATACTCGGAGCACTCAAAAACCTGGACCAGAACCGCACAGTCGAAACATGCAGCCAATCTCTACACGATGATATCAATATCTTGCAAAGGTGAATACATCGCGCTGTCGAAATGGTGCTTGGGGCGCAGCGAACGGCATCGAACACCATCAACCATGTTCCCCTCTCGAACTGACCTCCGCGAGGGCTTCGAACCACTGTCTGATGATGAATCGAAGCACGAAATACTGGGTACGGACGCACAATTCACTCTGATTGCCACCGGGAATGACAACTTCCAAATGCCGGAAAGCCTGAGGGGCCTCTACGGCGGTGCGGTTTTCACCGACGACGAGAAGTATCTCGTCATTTACAACGACGAAGTCATCGTCACATTCGACACGACCACTTGGCGGCGCAAAAAAAGATTTGATGTCAGGTATTACGCCCATCAGTCCTCCCTGCAGCCTTTACTCAAAAGCGGCCTCTTTCACACCAAAACTCCCACCACACCGCTGGAGATTTGGCCTATCGATGGACACAGTGCCAAAATCACCATTCATGACAAATATCAACAAGGTTTGGTGCCGCGGTTTTTTGGTGTGGTAAAGGCCTCCATCTCAGTGCTTTTGATGTTGCGAATGAAACAGGATGAACGCTACTTTACAGGAATATATGTTGAGACAGGAGCGATATTATTTGAGAAGCTCACGAAAGTACCCCCAAAGACGCTTTTGGACTTACCTATTCGCGCGATTGAGTCGTGGATCAATTTACACAACATTGGAGAACTCAAAAACGCTACATCGCACGGTTTGCTACTCTCGGCAACCGACATTACAACTACCGCTGTCTCAAACAATCCTGGTGCTCCGCGCTTTACTCTGAACAAAAATATTGATCCCCATACCGGCATAGACGTGGATAATGTGCAAGAAATAACGGATAATGGCGTTGAAGTTGGCGGATTCCATTACTACAACAACTTGGATATATTCTCAAGGAAGTTCACGCTCGATGGAACAGCGGAAATCCAACGCGAACGCGCACAAGCTCAACCGTTTCCGGCAGTATCAGGCCCCGGGAAACAGTACCTCTCGGTTGATCCACACTTTGTCGATGTCAATCCTTCAATCTCGGAGAGCTCGTTGGAGCGCTCGTTGGAGACCTTAGACTCGTCGGATGTTATAATTTTACCCCCGCCAGATGGGGTGATAAAGTGTAATCTCGGCATCAAAGTCGAACAAATTACTTCCTCCAGTTTTTGGATGAATAAGAGTAAGAACGACATTAATTTCGTCATCGTGTACATATCCGAATCCGATATCCCCAGTCGTCGATCTCGCCGCAAGTATCTTGAGCACGTCACGTTTTGGCACGCTGTCGTAGATGGAAACAATGATGTCACCGCACAACTATGCGATTGGAGGATTTTTTACGACAGTGAAGATACTAGCGTTGAATCTTTTGCACGAGTCGGCAAAGATCTGGTACGGCTCAGACTTAGGGTGGGTTCTTCACCGAAGCAAAACACTCTCATCTTGGACGGCAAGTTGGATGGCGGCCAGCGATGGCTCCAGCGTATCAAACATTTGTTGCAGCACTACAATTATCTTTGGCAACCGGATCCACATTTCCATAGACCTACCATCAGCTGGAAAGCACACAAACTGTATATGGATTTCGCTCTTTCGATTCTCGACAAAGCAGCAAGAGAACAACCGGAGTTGTTCAATATTATTGTTGATGGTCAAACCCCGATGGAACTACTCGTACGGCTTGCAAGTCTGGCTGCCGATAAGTCTGACACCCGCAATCTGGAAAAAATTATGAAGATTATTAGAGCAGTGGTATCAAGTCCGAAGTGGATTCCTCTCTTTCACGACTACAAAGACAGTCCGCTGGCAACATCCATCACAGACAATCAAGATATCCTTCAGTTGATGGCTCATTCCATTGTGAATCGGGTGGTAGGCATTAACGGCAAACAGGATATACGGCAAGCTAGTCTATCTGCAACTCTTGTACGGGTGCTTCATAAGATCCAGAATCATCGCCAAGTGTTGGCTTACATTGGCAAGAGGTTCTCGTACGTTCCATACGATCACTCGGTTGAAGAATTTGAACCTGGCAAGATCTACACGCGCTACAACCACTTGTATCCATACATTCATAGGCGTCCGTCACCCTACGGTTCACATTTCCTCATACGCCTTTTCGGGAACACTTTCGTCAAGCGATGGTCGCCGGTGATTTCACTTGAGTTTAGGTTTGCCAAGCTTATCATCATCTCGAAACTGCCGTTGGCGGAACCACCATCACCATTACTGGCCACCATGCTGTGCTACGTCCCGCTTCAAGACCTGTGTGTATACAAGGAGTATCCTAGGGCCATTTACAAGACCTATGTCGCTCCACGCAGTCCATTTGTCAACATCGCAAACAGCGGGCGCCGAGACCTCGCCGAGCCGATGCTCGAGGCGGTCGTGAACTACAAATGGGTTGCCTTTGCCCGCAACCGGTTCTGGGCAAGGTTCATCCTTTTCGTCCTCTATTTTATCGCCTTCGCCGTGGCGTCTGCCAAGTCCACCGAAGCCAACCTTTATATCTCGGACGAATCTCGCTTTTCAATGCTCATTATTACGGTCACATTGGGAACCATGTTAGCGTTACATGAGTTGCATCAGCTATTGGCTCAGGGTCGCGACTACTGGAAAACGGCATACAACTATATCGACATAATCCAGCTCGGTTTCACCCTCACGTACGCCTGGTGGGACTTGAACTTTCCCCTAACACCCCCGCCAATCTGGATTGCTAGTTTTGCGATCCTCGGGATGTGGACACATCTGCTACTGGAGCTTCGCGTCTTCCGCAACATCGGTGTCTTCATCGTCGTCGTCATTGAGATTTTCGTCAAGGCAGCTCCCTTCCTCATCGTTCTCCTGATTACGATCGTCGGCTTTGCGCACTCGCTGTTCATTCTTCTTCACAAGGACACCCCTGACGGCGCGTCTGGGTCAAATCCGTTCGCGAGAATTGAGAATGCGATTAACAGCGTCTTCTTCTTCCTGGGCGGGGACTACAGTACCATTTCGAACTTCGGGCTGGATTACAGCCAGTACAGCTCGTTGGTTTTCATCCGTATCTTATTCTCATTCGTATCCGTCGTCGTTCTAATGAATATTCTCATTGCGCTTCTCGTAAGGATTTCGTTTCCATTTTTGAGCTGTGGATATTCTTCACGTGTAAATCGATAGTCTGATTGTTCTAATTTTGCAGAATAGCATCTATGCAGAAACATTTGCGGACGCCAACCGTACTTGGATTATGGTATTCTGTTTGCGATTGCATTCCCGGAGATTTATCTTCGTATGTTTATTGCATATGTGTAGATCTTAACTATTTCTTTATCGTCATCCACAATATAGGAAATGGCTTCGCTTGTGGCGGAAATTGAACAGTTTTTGATGACGCCTCGGCAGCGCCGCGACCCAACATGGTTCCCACGTTATGTTTTATACTTTGGTAATTGCGATTTCGTTGTCTGCATATCTCTAAAGAGTCGCTATTTCCTCATAATCGAAATGTAAGAATTGAAATGTCTTTTATTCTTGTTGTCCAGCTCATATTGACAAAATTCGCGAATACAAGGATAGCCATGATACCGAGTTCAAAAAGGAAGAGAAGGAAAAAAGAAATATTGGGGAGATGGACGCAGCCTTAGAGTTCGCAGACTACACGTTAAAATGGCCGATAGGAGTGTGGCTTGATTCGGAGAAGGGTGTCGTGGGCCCCAAGGATGCCAAGGATGCCGAGGATACCAAGGATGCCGAGAACGCCAAGAATGCCAAGGATGCGGAGAATGCCAAGGATGCCAAGGATGCCGAGGATACCAGTGGTCATGATGGCCACGACGTCTCCGAGGACAGTTATAGTAAGAAGTACAAAGGCGTGGCCAAGCGCGACAAAACGGCTTCGAATACCATTTCAAATGCCGAAGTTTCAGAGCTGAAGGCCCTGTTGCGTGCGGCGTTGAAGAGGTTGGGAGATATTGCGGACGATGATTGAGTAGTGAAAGGGGTTTGGAGCGTGCCAGCTTAGGGTATTCGTTTGAATTGTTCCTTGCCGTGAGTCTGAACGACTTTGGCGGATGATGTTCGGTGTTTTCATTTTTTTTTTTTTTGCTTGGGTTTCGATTATTTTATGTTCACACCCCTTTCGATGCTATTCTCGCTTGGCTTTTCTTCCATTTGTTCGATTATTTGAGGTCAACCAACGAAACTTGAATAAATATTTTGTTTCACAAGAAATTGGGGTTGCTGATAGTATGTTAACAACAGCGGTTCTACATCGCTATGACGATCAGATATCAGTCCCGCGACATAACGTTTGAGCTCTATTTTTAAGCCCAGCCCGCACCGCGAGCCACCCATAGCCACACAGATGAAATGTCCAGCCTGTGCTTGAATATAATCATTACGTGTTTAATTAAACCTGGGCGTTGCCCAGGACCCACACATTTGACTTTAAGAATGCATCATGGTGAAATGCGGGAATCGCAGGCCGTATTTTTCTCTCACTGACCAAAGTCCTGATATAATATTTGGGCTACATGTGATCAGTAAATCATTTGAAAACTAAGCATCAGTATATTTTGTATTAAGCTGTTAGATTAACCCTTTTTTTTGCCGCCCTCCCCCCCATTGTCCCAAAATCAGTATTAGTAAAAAAAAAAAAAATTATCAGCCAAGAAACCATTATACGTGTGCGCTCCAAGCATCGATTTATTTATTTATTACCTCAGTATAAGAGCAATTCATTACTCCGAAGCTAATGCACGGTATTCTGATTCCGATTACCAAAGGCAATTTTGGATATCTCGGATCCTACGGATAAATCTGAGCCGGACAACGCTTCGAGTATAGAAAGTGAGAATGGGATTAAGGAAGCATGTTATCGGTAAAAGGTTCATTGATATCCAAAGATCTCCACTCGACCACACCTTGTAAAGATTTCGACACCGGCCAGGACAACGACGGTTTACGGCATCTACGACCGACTCAATTAAACGTGCCCCCCAGCCAGATGGTTTTCTGGGGCGAATCCCTACACACCGACATCGAACCTTTGTAGCTTCGGTGCCCTGTTTTGACGGTATTGCAGCATCATACTTCCGCGAGAAGATGCCTCTACACGGAAAACCCCGTTATTGAAATAGACGAACGGAGAGTCACCTACAGCATGCTCCTCCTGTTGAGGGTCGCTTTAAAAAATTTGAATTCGCCAGTCGGCTGTTATTAAAAGCTTGACATAAATGCCATTTAGTGAACTGACGATAGTCCTTGGATTATATCAACAATACGGTTTGTTTATTCGTTCAGGAGGAAGGGAGACAAACAATGCGTTCGCGATGGATGTTTCATCATCGCTTTCACCCTGATTCGAATAGATTCAAGAACATTTTGATCTGGTATTAGCACATTTTAGTTTTAATTTCAACCTCCTTTTCCCACCTGCGGCAACAAATTGATCCCGCGTTACTCTATCCAAAAGTCTCTCTGAAGACCAACCAAGACCCCCAACCACTCATCCTACAACTCATCTCTACTCTCCTTCTTCCCCTCACCCTTTCCCTCGACCCTCTCTTCTACCTCGACGACCTCCACCTCACCCACAAATTTCCAGCTACCAACCCTTCCTCCCTTGGTATTCTCTAACCATTTCTGCATTCCCTGTTCCTCCCATGCGCCAATGAAGAGCCTGTACATCTTGCCAGGGTGCACTACAATCATGGCTGCGGGGTCCGCAGGGATGTCAAACTTGCTTATGATCTTGTCCTCGTGCGACGCGTAGATCCACAAGAAGCGGAAGGGGCCCGAGGTTAAACGCACCTCGCTTCAGGGATGCGAGCAAGGAAAAGGTGGTCGTGTACGCCGCGGCCGTCAACGGGTCGTCCGGGTGCAAGGTTGAGAGGATGGTAAGGATGAGAGAGAGAGGCAATGGGTCGTGAGCGCGGATTGGGAGGTGATCTCGGTGATCGTTGGGTCAACTGTGATAGAGGATTCGGGAAAATGTTTAGGGACTGTGAGGACAAACGAGACCGCTCAAAAACCCCACAGTAGCGCACTCTCGTCCACAACAGACCTCCCCTTGCTCACATTCAACCTTCTTCAGCTTCTTTCTTCTTGGCCTCCTCGATGAACTTTTTAATTCTGCCTGCCGGCATAGACAATGCCTCACCCGGGATGGCCACGACGGTGGGGAACCCTTTGACACCGGGTTGGCCAGTTCCGTATTACGCACCCTCGCCCAGCAGATTGTGGTTGTCGAGGTCCACCGAGAGCGTCTTGTATAGTGCCGGTGTTGCGGGGTTTTTTGTGAAAAAGAGGGGTCGCGTTCAGTTTAGGGTGAGTGGGAGTGTATGAGAGTTCCGGCGAGAGCGAGAGGGAATGCATTTTACCTCGGTCACCAGGAAATCGTCAATGGAGACAGTCTTGGAAGTCTTGCCGGCGACGTCACTCTTGACGAAGCGCAGGATGGATGGCATCATCGAAAGGAGATGGTCAGCAATGGGCTTGGCTTCGCGCGGACACTGATAGTATGCGTGTTAGGGGTGGGGGGTTTTCGTCGAGCGTCAATCAACCGCCGCACGAGGCCAAAAAAATAAATATAGAAATAAAAATAAAGGACATACTACCAGAGGGCTTCTAGGCAAACACGCCGGGGTTCTTTTTGTCTTCTTTGAGCTCCGGCGGGAATACTTTGATGGGAGGGAATCCTTTGACCTCAAAGAGGCTACATAGGTTTGTTTGCCTCAACGTCGCAGTATGTCGCGACGACCTTAACTAGACCGTTGAGGTTCGCAGCAGGTTTATTCCACCCGGGGGCAAGGCTATGTGGTTGGGAAGGGAGGAAGATGTTAGTTGGACGAAGAACAAGGAAAAAATGTCAGGGTAAAAGATAGACGTACCGCTGGTAGTAGCCGCACCAGGTGGTGTGGCGATGAGGTGCTGTGGGGAGAGGGGAGGTGGAGGGTGGGCACGATGTTAATTTATAGGGTGGTATATATACATGTTAAAACAATCTATAATATGGTAGACAATCCAACGGAGGAGTGAAAAGCGAGACCCGTTTCCAAAGGTCCGCTCCGAAGCCTACCTCAGTATCAGTAATCTTCCTCTTGAGTGATCTGGATGCCGGGACTAAAGATGAGTCACGTATATATTATAATATTAAATATAAATTTAGTACTAAAAATAATAATGATATTAGACTATATCTACTATATAAGTAAAATAAATACATACTTTCTTAGACTAATAGTAGCTTATTCCTAATATTAATTAGAGTTATGAACGTAGCTCAAACTTCGGCAAAGTGGCCGAAGCCACGGATAAACCACTATCATGCAATCTTTCAGGTCTTTCATGCAATCTTAGCTTAGTGTCAGTTTCCTGCCACACCGTTTCTTATGCAATCTTAGCTTAGTCTCAGTTCCCATTGCACAGTTTCTTATGCAATGTTAGCCTAGTCTCAGTTCCCCGGCAAGATGTCAGTGGCAAATAGCTTAGCAATGTTTCAGTATGCATTACATATAATATCCCCCTGAGTGACTGAGTATGCATCGCATCTTAACAATCAAGTACATAGACTATGCCTATATACTTAGTTAGTTCCTGCAATCAGTTTAAGCAAAAAAAAGCCAACAAACTATGCCCCCAATTCGCACCTGGTCCCAGGGTCCTCTTTTACTGATACCAGCTCAACCTATACAGGATCCTCCACAAGCTTGCGCCCTGATCCCCAATTTACCAGGTCTATATGCTCTATATAAGGAACACTTAGTCACTCTATACCATGACCATGACTTATCAGTCAATGGTCAAAAAGTGGTATTGGTAGTACGTCTGGACACATATCATCCCAATCAAGATCTGGAACCTCTATGGCCACCAGAGCAAACCAAAGATGCCCTTATTGAATGTTTACTACCTGCACTTTTGGCATGGCTCCCGAGACAATCAGGGCTGGGCTCAGCCATGGCACCAGCTCTACCAGCCTTTCCTATGAGTTTACTGCAAACAGTACCCCCATCAGTTATGACTCCCCCATCAGTCGTGGCCCCCCTTATACTGCTACCTGCTCCAATAGGACCCCCGGTCAGTGGTGAGTTAACATCCTCCTTCATTTCTGATATTATATTAAGGTGAAATTGGGTCCCTCCTGACCTGTTAGCTTCACTGGAGACAGGAGAATATCAAATCCTAGCCAAATGGACTGAGAATGCCCTTATATTATGCACGAGCCATAAGAAATTAGATACACACCCACCAGACCATGACCTCGATCTACTCTTTTGACTTGAGACCATTTTCAATATTCAAGGTGTACTTCTCTCTCTGAGCATGACTTAGTCCACCATCTATGTAGTGCACACACCCTAACTACTAGCCCATGCCATCTTTATTATCAAGGCTGTCAATGATCAATACAATTGGGTGGCACTTCAATGCTTCGATAGACAAGTCTATATGCTGAAAGCTTCATTTCTAGAGCTGGATATTGGCAACCTGGAGGCAGTTCACCATATATTTGAAATGATCGTTGGTCAACTGGCGACTGCTCCTGCTACTTATAGCCACCAGATGACCCTTCCTCACTCAGCATCACTGTTGATGGGAGTTTTGTCAACAACTCTGAGCAGTATAAAGGCAGGCCCTGCCCATAACATGCCATGCTTTCGATGCAGGGTGCAGGGGCATGGCGTCAGCTCCTGCACCCAAACCCCACTTCAATGGCCCACATTTGTCCAGAAGCCAGATGATCTGTTATATCCCAATGATGCCACTAGCTCAGTCTGCTAGAATTTTAATGGCCCCAGCTGTCCCCACTCCAACTATGGTCAAGTTCATATCTGCCTCTTCTGCTATAGATCCCATATAGCCTTGGCATGCATTGCTTGCCATGGCTAATCTCACCATACCACCAATCTCTACACACCCAACTACCTCTTATCAGTTAAAGGAGTGGATACAGGCTTTGCAATCACATCCTGACCAACCCCTAGTCCAGTACCACTTAACAGGTCTTTGCAATGGTTACTTGTATGGCAACTACTCTCACCCCAAGCTTTGCATTGATCTGCTATCTAACAACCTCATGTCAGCATATTGTCACCAAGAAGTTCTCTCCACCAACATTTATAGCAAATTAGCTACTGGCCATTATTTAGGTCCCTTCCTATTCCTATTGGCACTCTCTATTGAGTTTCACCCCTTTTGCAATGCTCTCCTTGGTGCCATCCCCAAGAAATACTCAATCAAATTCAGGACAATATAGCACCTCTCCTTTCCTGAAGAAACATCAGTCAACGATGGTATTGACCTGGAAGAGTTTTCTATTCAGTACCACTCAATCCAAGCTGTCATCCTCCTACTCATTGCCATTGGTCCTGCAGCACTATTCTGGAAAGCAGATGTCAAGAAGGCATTTCATACAATTTCTGTCCACCAGTCAGACTGGGCTATGCAAGGCATCTGCTGGCTTGGTCTCTTTTTTTTCAACATATTTCTCTTGTTTGGTCTGTGCTCCACCCTCTTCATATTCACCTCTCTCATGGACCTCTTTATATGAATCTGTACCCACCTCTTCAACCTTCCCAATCTGGGTTATTTTGTCAATGACTTCATTTATGTTACATCCCCTGCAAGCATGCTATTCTCTTACACATGATTTCATGCCATTGCCACACAATTCGGCCTCTCCCTCAAGACATCTAAAGACATCTCTCTGATCTCCTCAATCAAGTATGTGGGCTTTTGTCTTGATGTACCATCCATGACAATCAGCCTCCCTGAGGAAAAGCGGGCATGTCTCTTAACTCTCATCACAGACTGGCTTACTTCTGTCAATTCTGCTCACCCTCACTATCTTCAGCCATGGTCACATCATGATACTTAGTCACTCGCAGGCCACCTGATGCATGTGGTCCAGATCCTTCCTTATGGGAAAGTATTTTGTGACTATATTATTCATTTTGCTGCTTTCTGGAAGCCACCCTACATTGGGTGACATTATCCACCTCCACAATTAGCCACTGATTTACAGTGGTGGTTTGACATTCTTCACTCATGGTCAGGCTGCTGTCTGCTCTACCATTCTGATTAGATTGACCATAGTTTCTTTACCGATGCATCTGGGACCTTCGGCATCAGCGGCCTGCTGGGGCATCACTAGTAGAGTGTACAGTGGGCTCCCTCCTTTATTGGCCAGGGGTATGACATATTCTGGAAGAAGATGTTTGCCATCTGGGTTTCATTGGTGCTTTGGGGCCCATCCTTTCATTCACAACACATCATTCTTTGGTGTGACAGCCAACCCTATGTCGAAGCATTGACCAGTGGTCATGCTTGCCACCACCCTCTTGTCAATGATTTGCTATGTCGCATCATTCTTCTTCACCTTGAAATGGGATTCAACATTCAGGCTCAGTACATCCCCTCTGCATCAAACCCTGCTGACCCTTTATCTTGCAGTACTCTCTCTCTCTCTACCCCCAGGAACTTCTACCTACCTCAATCACATCTCTCTTTGGCTTCACCATTGATTTGATACATGTCTCTACCAGCAGTCCCACACCCAGACTAGTAGCCTGCGCTCTGGCATCAACTCCCTCCACCACTTTCTCAACTCCTGCAACATTCTCAAAGCAACTGCTATCCTCTTATAGGATGACCTGTTAAGCCATTGGGTGCTATGGCTTGCTAGTGAGGGTAAACCTCACACCACTATCAAGAACTATTTCTATGATCTAGCTAATTATCAAGTGGTCCACTGGCAGAGCCCCCAACTGCAGCGCTTGGTGCTACTACTTTTCAATACCATTCTCAAGTCTATCTAGACTTCTCCCCCACCACCCTCTCATTTGCAAGACTACCGCCCTATTACCTGTTAATATTTATGGGCCATTCACAGTGCATTACAACTAGACATATTATTCAGTGCCACCATTTGGGCAGCCACTTGCTCTGCCTTCTACAGTCTCATGTGAGTTGGTAAACTTATTATGTGAGATAGTGCGGCCTTCAATCCCATCTGGTAGGCACATCATTCCAACTTTCTTAGGTGATAGGACTCAGTGCATACACACCCCTTCTGATCTTTATATCTTCCATGAATAAGGACTGATGAGACAGGTGATGTTTTGCTTGGGGTTTCTAGCACATTCGACTGCCCATGCACTGCTATTGATAACATGATTTAGATACTCCCAGCCTGGTCAGAGGACCCAGCCTTCTGCCTTGGCCCATCTCAACCACTCACTTGAACAACCTTTATTGACACCATTTGGTCTTTCTTGGTTAGTACCTTGCTGTCCTGTGGCATACATAGTCACTCTTTTTGCATTGGTAGTGCTACTCTGTTAGCTTCAGCTGGTTACCCTGACCATGTTATTCAACTGGTGAGCTACTGGAAATCAGTGGCTTTTCTTCATTATATTTGTGATTTACACTGTATCCTGCCTCGAATGACTGTAGCTGTGGCAGTGCTCCCCTTTCCCTGATTACCAGCAGGCCATGGGTTTGGCTGGTAGTGATGGTTGGTGGCACCTGAATTAGGAGCCTGACCACCCCCCAGGCCTGCGGTATTGGCCCCTTCACTTTACATGAATAGTAGGCCTGAGAAGTGCATACTTCTATATTCACCAAATCCATCAACCCAGCTTATATCAGCACACTCAATTTAGTATAACATATCTCACATACATTTCATGTAAAGGACACTTTGTTAGAGTTATGAACATAGCTCAAACTTTGGCAAAGTGGCCGAAGCCATGGATAAACCACTATCATGTAATCTTTCAGGTCTTTCATATAATCTTAGCTTAGTGTCAGTTCCCTGCCACACTATTTCTTATGCAATCTTAGCTTAGTCTCAGTTCCCATTGCGTAGTTTCTTATGCAATATTAGCCTAGTCTCAGTTCCCCAGCAAGATGTCAGTGACAAATAGCTTAGCAATGTTTCAGTATGCATTACATGTAATATCCCCCTGAGCAACTGAGTATGCATTGCATCTTAACAATCAAGCACATAGACTATACCTGTATACTTAGTTAGTTCCTGTAATCAGTTTACGCAACCCATGCCACCCTTCTCTTTTGGAGGAGGAACAATAAATGTGTGGCCCCTTTGCTTTACATGAATGGCAGGCCTGGGAAGCACATGCTTCTATATTTATCAAACCCATCGACCCAGCTTATATCAGCACACTCGATTTAGCATAATATATCTCACATACATTTCACATGAAGGACACTTTGCTATAATGAATATATATATATTATTGAAGATAAAGTCAATAGAATAATAAATACTCATAGTTCAGAAGTTATTTTTTTTACTCTATTTAACTAAGATAATATAAATACAATATATTATTATAAATAGAGTGGGGAAGAGCAGTAAAGAGTACTATTTATTGCTCTAGATAAGTTATATATTTATATGTTAGAATCAGTAATATAATCAAAAGTAAAATAATTATATTGTGACAAACCAAGACATACCACCCAAATTATACCTTAGCTAGATGATGTAAACACACAGCATAGTAACCAGTAACTATTGCTGTGGAAACTGTATAAATAGCTGGACTACCAGATAAGGTATATCTGTACAGAACCTGCACATCTATACAGGACCTGCACACCTGTACAGGACCTGCACAACCTGCCATAAATAGCAAATCTATAGTTATCCATGTAACAACCAGATAGCAACCAACTTGTATAAATTACCCCAGAGACAAGAGTGAATAAACCTCAGTCTGAATTGAATCCAAAGCAAAAGTCAAGTCTGTCTACCACACTTTGAGAGGAACTCTACAGCCACTGCTAGGAGATTGTGAGCAAAGCATTCCTTTCCACTCTGGTCCACTTTCCAATACAAAGAAGAGTTTGTTACGTTTTTGGTTCACTTGCCAGATAAGCCTGAAGAATCTGAGTTTGCCACCAAGTTCAAGGAAGAACTTCACCACCATTTCCAAGTCATTCGCCGTATTCCTAGAGAGCCCTATTCTTGCCTCAAGCCAGTCTGTTGACACAACTTCGCAGTAGAGCCAGTCTATCGATGTAACTCCATGCAAATGAAGCCAGTCTTGACATAACTTGCCAAGAATCCGAGTTATTTCCCAGTTGAAGCCACCATTTTCCAATTTAGAAGAGTCCATGACATCTGAGTTATCCGAATTATCCACGCCTAAGTTATTATTCCCAGAACCCCGCCAATTCAGGAAGAATCCGCGATATCCGAGTTATCCGAGTTACCCACACCATCCGAGTTATTCCAAGAAGAATCCGCCACCAGTATAATTCCCAGTAAGAAGAATCTGCACCATCTTCTACTCTCAAAACCGCCGATTTAGGAGAATCCGCGCCAAATCGAGTTATCCGCCAAATTGCCAGATTGTCATGCCGCACAAGAGATCACTAGAAGGAGAACTGCTAAATCGCCAGACCGTCACACAGAGATCGTCATGCTACACACGAATTCTACCAATTCCCAGTTGACCCAAGAAGGAAACCCACCGCTACACCCAGAGAACCATCCCAATTAGGAAATCGACACACAAATCACTCGCAGATATCCAGTTTTGACTATTATACCACTAAAAACCAAGGACCTCAGGAATCTTAAAACATTTTGTTACTTTTTGACAAAGTGACTAGGGGCTCAAGCCAAACTATATCAACCCCCAACCTTGTAATTTGCCTCCATTGAGCCAGGCACGTTACAATATATATATAAGCCACATAAGCAACAAATTATCAAGATACAAAATAACAAAAATTTCAATACTTCTATTCAATTAGATAATATATATAAATATAAGAATGTAAGAAATGTAAGAATATAAAAAATATAAGAATATAAGAAATAGAAAAATATAGGAAATATAAGAATATAAGAAATAGAAAAATATAGGAAATATAAAAATATAAGAAATATAAAAATATAAGAAATTTAAAAAATTATAATAATTTATTATCTACAAATCTGCCAAATCTGCCAAATCTATCTCATTATACAAAATTGCCAAATTATCTATATTATATGAAGAGAATTTATATATATTTTTGAATAAACATTTTAGCTACTGAAAATTCCAATAAGCAGTCATAGATATCTTATATAGTATAACTATATATAGATATATTCAACATACTATATTTAGCTATAATCTCAAAATATATATGTATAAATATTCTCTATACTGAGTATGTTGTAATCTTAGTCTAAAAGCTGAAAAAATACTTAATACTCTACTTTTTCCAAATATATAAATAAAGCTATATTTTTATCATAGAACCCTTAGATCCAAATTATTAACAATTCTGAGCCTAATCAACTCAGAATATAAGCATGATACTTTTATCAGCATAAGAATCTACAGACTATATTACCATAATAAATAATTAAAATTTAGGACTTCTTTACAAGAACTCAAAACTTAGAGCTAATAGTCAATTTCTATCAGTATATAGTTTTATTATAGAAATATAATAAACAAAGCAATAATTACTAATTGCCTATTAATGAGCTAAAAGGATAATATCTATACATACTTAAAATATAAGAAAATATAATAAAAATATAAGATATAGATAAGTTCTATTGATAGAAAAACTCAAATATAGAAGAGATGAGATATAGACTAGTGAATAACTATAATATAATACTTAAAGATTGTTTATCCAAATGCTGATATATAGGTAAATATATATCTCTATTTCTTAAGTATATTGTTTAAATTTAGGTTCTAAAAGAGCTTTGGTAAGTAAGTTTATAATTATATACTCTATAAGAATATATTTTAAGTAATATAATCTTATTCTCTATATACTCTCTTATATAAAATAATGCTATACATTAATATGCTTTATTCTAAAATAATATACTGAATTTTTTATTATAGTAATTATAGACTAATTATTCTGATAGATGAGCAGAAGATGTTATTTCTAATTGAAGTTAAGTTTCTTTAATAGTTGATATAGCTAAATAGCTTTCTTTATTATAGTAGATAAAGTCTGATATTTGATTTAAGTAGAAGAAGTGATTATAGAAGATTGCTTATATATTTGCTATAAGATAACTTCTTTATCAATATAAAAGAGATATATATCCAGTCATAAATCAGCAATTATCTAAGTCTTCAGCCTAATTAGTATTACATGTACTAGATAACTATATATTATTCTTACTATTACTTCTACTCAATCTACTGAGAGTAAGTATATAGTATACTATTTATTTAATTTATCTGAAAATTCTCTTAATAGTACTTTAATGTAAATTATTATAGTAGATAAAATATTATAATACCTTATTTATGATATATTAGATCTCATTTCAAGCATTAGATATATGAGAGAACTGACTGCTTAACAATAAGAAATATTGATATAGTTGTCATTTTGTTAACCTCAGGCTTTTTTAACTTTATAAATATATCTATAAGAGTATTGATGAGCTTACATTCACTTATACTGAAATTCTAAGATAATTTAGATATTGTCACATAGTGGTCACTGAGTCCTTCAAATACACCAGATTCTCTTCAAGGTGTATTTCTTAGACTAACTCAAGTTTGTTATAAGCAAGTTCTTATTGGAGTGCCTTCCCAAGGTCTTATAGTCCTCAAACTTCTTATCTTTAACTATCTTGTTATCTCTTAGATTGCTTGCAAGGAAGTGTATAAGTGAACCAGAACTGACTAACTTTATTTCAGAGGAAATAAGAGGAGTATTTATACAAAATATAATTCAATGGTTGCTAAGATATAAAGCTAAATATAAATTCCAATAACTAAAATAAAATGCCAGGACAGGAAAAACTGCCAAGTTCCAGGGTTGGTACTAGTTGTACAGGTTCAGGATACTGGTATAATTCAGTTTCATATCAGAATACTGGTACTGGTATTATTCAGTGTTACATCAGAATACTAGTGCTGGAACAATTCTGTGTCACCTAAAAATTAGAGCAGAATGTTCAAGACCATAGGGGCTTCATCATCAGAGGTCAGGATATCTTCAAAGGAGATGAGGTTCATGAACATCTCATCTGTCTCATTATTATCATCATGTAGGTCTAGTGCTCCAAATGAGTCAATCCGGATGGGATTCGGATGGATTCGAATCTCATCCAGATCAACTCGGATTGGATTCGAATCCTATCCGGATGGATTCGAATCAACCATTGTTTTGATTTCTAAATTGGACAATTAAATGTTTACATCAATAACTCAATTAATAATAATCTAAATTTGATGGTTGTGGTGTCATTTGAACGCCCTTAATAAGGCCTTTCTAATGATACTAAGAACATTAAAATCAGATTACTCATTGCCAAGATATTAAGGAAAACATTCTATTTGACGAAATTTCCAAAATCGGCAAATCAAAGAATTTCCAAAATCAGTGATTCAGATGTTTTCCTTCATAACTCAGCAACGCATGATCGGATTTCAATGTTTTTGGTATCATTAGATAGATCTTATTAAGGGCTTTCAAATGACACCAAGATCATCAAATTTGGATGATTATTCATTGAGTTATTGATATAAATGTTTAATTGTCTAATTTGGAAATCAAAACAATGGTTGATTCGAATCCATCCAGATGGGATTCAAATCCCATCCGAGTTGATCCAGATGGGATTCAATCTGAATCAATCCGAATCCAATCCGGATTAAATTGACTCATTAGGAGCACTATGTAGGTCATACATCTTGCATATGTCATGCATTTCACATACTTCGATGTTGTACAGGATGACATCTTCGCTGATGACGTCATCATGTTCAGCAGCGGTGGTGGGGACAAGGAGATCTGGAGCTCTCCAGTCTATGAGGTTCTCTTCCACAAAATAGAGAACAAATGTGGGGTCTTGGGGAGATCTAACCTGGATGCTTGGGCCTTAGAATACAGAGATCAATCCTTGCAGGAATTGGTCTGGGTTGTTCTGAAGGATAGGATGCCAGAAGTCTTCTACTTTATCACTATTGAGGGTGATAGTGGACTGGGCTTCTGTAGCCTCTCTGACTTCTAGTGTATTGATATGGCAGGATGACAGGTCTCTGAAATCTGAGACTCTAATATACTCCAAGTTATGGATCAACCATGGTGCATGCCTGAAGATCTGATGGATGTTCTTAGCTATTCTCATTTTGTATATATCTATGAGAGTGACATCTTGTAACTCTTGAGTGCTGGCCTGTGGGAACTTCTGGCAGAAGAGGTTTTCTATTTCATACTCCTGCCACATTTGGAGGCATTCGGTAGCAATGGTGATCCTTGTTTCCATTTCATGGCAGGAGAGAATATAATGATAAGGGTCACTAGTACCCAGGTCAATACTAGGAGTCCTTCTTGAGCAGGTCCTTATGGCTCTTCTGATGTCTTGGAATATCCTTTCTTTGACTGAGATGTCTTAGTGGTTCCTTGATCTTGAGGTTTGGCAGGCAGCAGACATTTTGTCTATAGTGAGTCTTTGAGCTATTTTGAAATTGGTGGGTCTTGTTGGTTGCTGTTATTGTGGTTCCTTGATCCTTCTTTTATATTCCTCAAGATGCTTGTACTGTGGTCACAATGACTCACAGTTGATCATTATTACTCATCTCATATGCCATATGATCTTCTTGTACTCTGATCTGATGGCTTGTAAGGAAAGACTGTCTCCTATGCTGATGTCATCATTCTGGAGTCACTGTTATATCTTCCTCCTGAATAAGGATCTTCTTGAGTGTCATTATTCATTGGTCCAGTCCTGAAAAATTTGCTGATCCCATAACCTCTGGCAAGGGATTGAAAAGTGGTGTTTATGGGCTGGTATCTTCTCTTTGTATTTTGACCTGATAGTGAAGGATTGCTCCCTTCATATAGAGCAAGGACCTGATTCTGATCTTGACCAATCAGTTGACGGTTCGAACTCCTCTGGCTTCAAAAGTCTCATGGATAAGTAGTTGCTGGTGCTATATCCCTTAGAGAATGGTCCAGACAGATAGCCTGCTGATCACAGGACATACTGTTATAATTTGCAGACTAGAACCTCATGGGTGGTCATTACATTTTGCTTCTCTTGTATAGGTTTATGGTACTTCTTGAGTCTGTTCTTATATACCATGGTAGGCAGTATGGTCCCTGAGATTTTTCTAAGCTAGAAGGTAGTTTTCTTGATATCTTGCATGTAGAAGGGTCCTTCCCATTCAGGCTCCAGTTTTTGTGACCATGAGGCTTCTACTATATTTCAATATAGTAGGACCTTTTCTTGGATTTGGATGGGTTCTAGGGTCTTGAAATTCTTTTCTGTATTCTTTCTTGTCAGTGCTTGTAACTTGATAATGTAATCTTCAGCCTTCTTCCTGATTTGGTGTAGTCTCCAGATTTCTGCATCAACCCATCTCCAAGTTAGGTCTAGATTTGTAGCTGAGGTTCCATCAGAATCTTCTTCTCCAAAGAGCAGTTCCCTTGGAGTAAAGTGTGTACTCTGTTACTATATGTCTCACAGAACAGAGAGGGCAGTTGGGAGATAGTTATCCCAATTCTCATATGTCTCTGAGATCTTCACCAGAATATTCTTAAGGGTCTTGTTGGTTCTCTCTGTCTGTCCATTTCCTTGAGAGTGGTATGTGGTGATCTTGATGTGCTAGATCTTGTATTTCTGATACATTATCTCATGGAATCTATTGACAAATTCTGTGCCACAGTCTGTTGTGATTTGCTTTGGTGTTTTATAGTGACAGATGATTTCTCAGTTCAGGAAGTTGGCTATAGAGAGGGCATTGGCTTCTTGTAATGCTCCTGCCTCTATCCATTTAGTGAAGAGGTCTACAATAACTATAATATAGTGGTTTTCTGATAATGTTACTGGTAGTGGCCCAATGATATTCATTGTGATGTAGTGGAAGGGGATAGGCTCAATTCTGGATGACCTGGGTGTCTGGTCTTGCTGATCTTGTTTCTGTTTTTGGTACTTGTCACACCCTTTGACAAATTGGCACAGGTCTTCTTCTATCTTGGGCAACTACATAGTTCATTTTACCTTATTGTATGTGTTGGTTCCTCTTAGGTGTCCTTGCTCATGTACTTCCTTTATTACTTGATACTTCTTGTGTTTAGGTATTACTAGCTTTCCTCCTTTTCTGAGTGTAGTATTATCTAGTTCAAACTGTTTCCAAGTCTGATTGATGATAGTGATTGTCCAGGGTTCGAGGTGGTTGGGCATCTTCTGCTGCCTAAGATAGCTGATTAATCCATAGTATAGCTTCTTATTCATGTTGAATAATCTTGATAGAGGTGTTTTGGAGTATCCTTGAGAGTGCATCAGCATTGATGTTGGTTCTTCCTGAGTGGTGCTTGATAGTACAGTCATACTCTTGCAGCCTGTAGATCCATCTGGCATATATTCCTTTGGGGTTCAGAGTGTAGAATAACCAGGCAAGAGCAGAATGGTCTGTTTGAATAGTGAAGTGTTTTCTGGCTAGATAGTAGTGGAACTTGTCTATTGCCCAAACTACTGCTAGGCATTCAAGCTTGCATGACTCATAGTTCTGTTCTGCTTCATGAATATCTTGGCTTGCATAGGAGATGACATATTCATATCTATCTTTCTTCTGAGCTAGGACTGCTCCAAGTCCTATAGCACTCGCATCTGTCTGCAGGATGAATTCTAGGTTCCAATCTGGTGTTCTGAGGATAGGTGCTTGGGTCAACCTGGTCTTGAGTTTATTGAAGGTTTCTTGGTGTTCCTTGGTCCATTCAAATTTGGTCTTCTTCTTCAGTAGCTCATAAATAGGTACTGCAATGTTAGAGTATCCTTTGATGAACCTTCTGTAGTAGCTGGCCAGTCTAAGGAAGGCATAGACTTCTGTGGTTGTTCTGGGTCTCAGGTAGGCTACAGCAGCCTCAATCTTCATGGGGTCTGTGTGGATTCCAGTCTGGTTGATGAGGTGTCCTAGATAGGCGATTTTCTGATCTGCAAACTTGCATTTCTTAGGCTTGATGTAAAGGCCATACTCCTTGAGCTTCTTGAGGGCTAGCTGTATGTGATTGATATATTCCCATGCAGTGTTGCTGAAGATGATCACATCATCAACATAGACATAAGCTTGGAACATCACCAGGAGAGGATGGATTGCCATGGGACTTCTGGAAAAAGATGGTGAAAGTCCCTGGAGTTTTGGGTGAGATGACTGCTCTTTGTGACCATGTTATTCAGTAGGGCGAGTGGGTTGGAGAGCAAGACCTTGGGCTGGTGGCCTTATTGTACAAAGATAAAGGGAGGAGGGAGGACTGAAAGAACTGGAGGCCGATTATGCTTCTGAATATGGACAGGAAAATGGTGACTAAGGTGATCATCACCAGACTGCAGAAAGTTGCCCAAGGGGTGCTGGGGGAGGAGCAGTGGGGCTTTGTTGGGGCAGGTTTATAAGAGATGGAACTGCATGGGTATATGGTATCATTGAAGGGGCCCAGGCCTGTGGACTTGATAGAAGGTTGGTTTTCTTGGACCAGGAGAAGGTATATGACTGGGTACAGCAGGTTTGGCTGAGCAGGGTGTTGGATCGAATTGGGGTTCCTCCGAGATTTTGGGCCTCTATATTGAATCTGCTGGGGAGCAGTCAGGTGGTGCTGATGTGTAATAGATATCGTGGTCTGGCATTTTCCTTGGGAAGAGAGATTCCTCAGGGGGATCCTTTGTCCCCTATTCTCTATGCCCTTTCACTGGAGCCCTTGATGGATAGGATTTGCCGAAGGGTGGCAGGGCTCTCTATATATGGCATAGTGTGGAAGGTGGGGGCATTTGCTAATGATATGGTGGTTGGACTTAGGTCTGTGGCAGATGTTGAGGCACTTAAAGAGACAGTGGAATGGTATGAGGCTCACTCTGGGGTGAAGCTCAACTGGAATAAGTGTGAGATAATGGTGCTAGAGAATGGGCTAGTGGGTGGGGATGTCATTGGAACAATTGTCCCTACTGGTGAGGTGGTGTGGTATCTGGGCATCTTCCTCTCTGTATATGGCTCAGTCCTATCATGAGTATGGTGGGAGAGCAGAGTGACCATTTGGGGGGAGGCCCTTTGGGGTTGGGGAGGCCACCATATCTCTCTGGCAGGAAGGGTGTCAATACTGAATGTATATTGGTTTCCCAAGCTGTTGTATGTAGCCTATCACCTGGACTTCCCAGTGTAGGTGGTGAAGAGGCTGATGAAGGTGGCTAGGAATTGGATTTGGGCAGAGAGGAGGGCCCAGGTCAGTTGGGATACTTTAGCGATACCAGTGGACAGAGGGTGTCTAGGCCTTGTGGATTTACCCAAGCAGCTGCACTGCTTACGAGTCTGGTGGTTGAAGAGAGCTGCTGAACTGCAGGGCAGAGGTTGGGTGCCTCTGCTGCAGAAGGTGTGGGAGATGAGATCCTCCCCTTGAGGGTCCTCTGGAGATCTGCTCTCTTTGGTGGGGCTGAATAGTGCTCGGTGACTATGATTCAAGAGCTTTTGGTGGGGAGTGGTAGATAGAGCACACCGAATTGACCTGCGTTGGTAAGGCGATAAGGGGGAGGTGATGTGGGGGCCTGATATGTGGAGTTGGGATAGGCTGCTCCTGGGGGGTGCCCCACTTGCATTGTTTGATATTGGGGATGGAGTAGAGTGTCAGCAGGGTCTTGGCCTAGATCTTTGGCCAAGTGGCTGGTAGGCGGCAGGGATCGGCAAGGAGTGGGACTGGGCAGGCATCTGGTCTTGGAGTGCTGAGGTACGAAGGTGGCTTCTGCCCAAATACTGGGTGGTATGGTGGCAGGTGCTGCAGAGGAATGTCATATTGAATTTCCACACTGGGCATCTGGTGGACAGTGGCCATTTTGAGTATGAGGAGTTCTACAATGTCGGGCAGGCTGGGGGTCTGGTGCTGAAACTGGAACATTGGCTGGGAGAGTGTGAGATATTGGGGGACTTTTAGGTAGTAATTGAGAATAGACTGAGTGTGGTACAGAGGCTGGTTAGTGGGGGGGGGGCCACTGGGATGTCTTGAAATCTCAGCTAGTGGGGGGGGTAGGTGATAGTTGGCTTACTGTAGGATGGGTATTAGCAGTGTGAGTAGGACTGGCGGGTCATTGGCAGTTTGTATTTGAGTAGGGGCAGCAGATGGGGTTGCAGGAGAAGGTAGTATGGTGGGAGGAGCTGTTGGGGGATCTGCTGACTAGATGGTGGGTTGGTTGGGGCCCTCAGGGGGGGCGGCGTCACAGTTTGGTAACTAGAATATGTGAGCAAAGTGGTGGGAGGGTGGGGATTGTGTTGGACAAAGTGGTCTTTCGTCAGGTTAGGGTAGGGGGGGG
>RBNI01000770.1:0-27130 GCA_003990745.1 Jimgerdemannia flammicorona | reverse complement strand
AAAAAAAAAGTAATAATGATGAATTTCTTACTACTATTAAGGTCTATGCTATTGACTGCTATACTATTCTACTTATATTTACTAATATAGTTTTTACAGAATATATTAATATATACCTCACCTCTCTCAGTCTCTACTAGAACTCAAAACCTAAAGAGGATGTCATTTGCACTCTTTTCATTAATAAAGTCTTTATTGATAACTTCCCCAAAGCTATCAGAGAGGCTGACAAGGTCCTTGCTGACTCTTAATATACTATTTACAATATACTTTATCCTATTACTATTATCTTTTATACTCTAATATTTACTATAATCTTATCTATAATACTATCATTACTCTCATAGTAGAAAAACTCTAAGACTCTCTTTGGATTGGATTTTATAAAGCTGAATACATCTGAATTTACTATTATATTGAGTTTATCAAAGCTACTAGATAATCTCTGATCTTTATTTCTATATATCAGATCATTATATTTAGCTTCAAGTATAATAGAGATCTTTTTGATACTAAATTTATCTACTATTTCCACAATGATACCAAATGTCAGAAGAACTAACTTATAGTCTAAATAGCTTCTAACAAGTCCTCCACTACTTGAAACAATATCTTTATCTATAATAAATTTATCTCTAGAAACTGTGACTAGAGAAATAGATCCAAGAGTGACCAATGTCATAACATTTATAACTTTCAACAAAGCTCTCAGCACTGTACCCTCAGTAATTAGAGAGGGTTCCAGAGTCACACCCCAGATCTAAGTATGTTAACTTCTACTATCAACCTCTGAGAGATCTACTACTCTACTACTATTTGATCCCAAAGGTATCTAACTATATTTTCAAAGTAGATGCCCAATTGACTTTAGTCTCTAAATCAGTCTGAGAGACTCTAGAGATCAACTAATAGACAATTGATACTATCCATAGTAAGATTCAGATTGACTGAATAAAACTCCTGACCCTTCTGTATATTTAGCCTCACTTCTCTAATTAATAAGATATAACTACTATGAAAAAACTCTTATAGATACTATTATTAATAACTTTTACAATAAAAGAGCTATCTATAATGTCTGACTCAGAAAAGAGCTCTTTTTCTCTAATATCTTCACAGTTTCTCAGATTAACAAATATCATATCTATCTTGATATATATATATTTACTAAATGAGTTTATATAAAAATTATACTTTAAGATAGAAGAAATAACTCTCTACTATATATATAATATATATATAACTTAGAGACTTTTTTATCAAAATAGATATTAAGGATACCTATCTTCATATTCTTCTTAACCTTGATAATCAGTAGTTTCTAATCTTTCAATAATAATAAATTAACTAAAAGTTTCAGATAATAATCTTTAGCCTATCTTTAGTATCTTAGATATAAACAAAGATAATACTTATAGTTCTAGAATTACTATATATATATATTATTTTCCTTATTTACTATCTTAATGACATTTTTTTCCTAGTCTTTACTTATGATAAAGCAGTTCTTCTTAGTCAGATTATCTATAATTATCTGAAAATACTCAATTTTCTACTATACTCTACTAAGTACATATATATATAGTTCTTATCTAGATAGTCAATATAATCTTATGATTTTAATTAATAAACAAAGAGACTCTCTCTACTATCTCTATAAGATTATTATATAGATCTATCTTATCTGCTGTAAATAGCAGATATATAACTGTATAAGTATATCAAATTTCTATATTTTAAAAACTTGATCTTCTTTAACTCTACAGAGTCCTTAGGATATAGAAGTGGGTGAGTTTGAAGTGTATCTGCCTGTAGACTTACTAGATCTCTTACTTTCTCTTTACTTTGAACTATTTCAATCTGAGATTTATTTACACTAGATACTGGAGATATTTATATAAATTTGCTAGCTATAAGGTGGCTAAGTTATGACTATATTTCCTATGAGTCATACTTTAATATCTGTGAAAAGTTTAACATTTGTGAAAAGTTTAATATTTGCAAAAAGTCTCTATATTTATTAAATATGACTACTATTTGTAAGGCTATACTATATTTGGGAATCAGATTCAGATACTATGATTAAATGTCTATTTCTTTGATTCATGTTACTAATTTAGATCAATATTACAACTTTCTTCTAAATAGGTAATTTATCTCTGAAACATTCTATTCACTCAAACTTTCAAGCTTCTATGATTTATATCTCCTTATACTATATAATCTATATCATTATGTTCTCTCAATAGTATCTCTTAATGTATTCAAAGTCTCCTGGGACTATTTCTTGGAGATAGGCTAGAGCTGGCTCATTATCTCTAAACAACTTATTAGATTGTAATCTGAGTATAAGAAAGCTAGCACTCTCTGATCCAGTCTTTTTTTCTCATTTCTGATCATGAGTTTAGTAGCTATCCCAACTTGAAGTATTCTTGAAACTCAGTCTAATTCTGATAGGTCTTGAAATGTGAGATTCATAATAAGTATATCTGAACTATACTCTGGATGCTATCAAAGAATTATTCTATAATTGGTAGTTCAGTAGTATACTATTATCTTTCTATAGCTCATTATATAACACTAGTGATCTTGAGGACAGTACTTTGTTGATTAGCTATAATACTTCTTGAGTCAGTTTTAGTGAATAGTAGTGGAGATGATTGTGCCTGAGAGTTTTCATAGCCAAAAGGTGGTTCCTTTTATATCTTGTACCAGTAAGGTCCTTCTCACTTAAGCTTCAGCTTTCATGACTATGAAGCTTCTACTATGTTCCAATATACTAGGACTTTGTCTTCTATTTTAATAATCTCTAGAGGTTTGTAAATCTTTTCCACATTTTTCTATTATAGTACTTGTGCCTTGGATATATAATTCTTGACCTTCTTTCTAATTTGGTATAGTCTCTATATCTTTGTATCTATATATTTCTATATAGCATCTCTATTAGATGATAAGATTTCTTGAGAACTTTCTTCTCTGAACAGTATCTCTTAAGAGGTGAAATAAGTGTTTGGTGATTGAATATTCTGAAGAACAGATAATGCTATTGGTAGATAGTGATCTCAGTTTTTTTTAGTTATTACAGATCTTGGTAATGATATTCTTGAGAATCTTGTCAGTTCTTTCTGCTTGTCCATTTTCCTATAGGTGATAGACTATAGTCTGAATGTGCTAAATCTTATACTTCTTGTAAAGAACCTCAAAGAACTGGTTCATGAATTCTGTTCCTCTATCTGTATTTACTTGTGATGGGGTCTTGAATTAGCAGATAATTTCTTTATAGAAGAAATCAGCAATTGACTGTGCATTGGCTTCTTTGAGAGATCTTATCTCTATAAATTTTATAAAAAGGTTCACAATGACAATGATATATTGGTTACTGGTTAAAGTCAAGAGTAGAGGGCCAATTACATCTATTACTATATAGGCAAAGAGGACTGGTTCTATATATACTGATTCTGAGGTCTGATTTTATTAGTCTTGTTTCTATTTCTGATATTTGTTACAGATCTTGACAAATTGTCTAATATCTTTCTTCATTCCTGATCACTACATTGTTCTTCTTACTTTATTATATATGTTTATTCCTTCTAGATAGTTAAGTTCATATACTGATTTCATTACTTGCTCCATCTTATATTTGGATATAACTAGTAGCTTTCCTTTATTTAGTATTTCTCTATCAGTCTCAAATTGCTTCTATGTTCTGTTTATAATCATTGTAGAGTTTCTTATTCATGGTTGGTTTACTGATTGGGGATCCTTCAGAGTGTCTGTGAGAAGGCATTACATTGGTATTAGTTCTTCTGGAGTGGTGCACAATGGTTATATTATAAGCTTACAACTTTATAATCTATCTGACATAGATTCCTTTGAGTTATCCAGTAGTCAGTAGCTAAGTAAGAGCTGAGTGATCTATCTGAATAGTGAAGTGTCTTTCTGTAAGGTAGTAGTGAAACTTCTCTATAACTCAGATAACTACAAGATATTCCAACTTATAGGATTTATACTCTTTTTCAGCTCCTCAGATTTCTTAGCTGAGATATATAATTATATATTCTACTTTACCTTTCTTCTAGGCCAGGACTGCTTCTAGTTCTTGTGTACTTATATCTATCTACAGGATGAATTCTTGAGTCCAATCATGAGTCAGTCTGATCTTGAATTCATCAAATACTTTTTATTACCTACCAGTCCATTAGAACTTAACATCCTTCTTATTGAGTTCATAGATTGGGCCTATTATATTGGAGAATTCTTTAATAAATCTATAGTAGTAAGAGGCCAATTCTATGAAGACTTGGGCTTCAGTAATAGTAGTGGGCCTTGGATATACTGCTACTGCTTGAATCTTGAGAGGATCTATATATGTTCTATCTCAGTTAATGATATGACTAAGGTAGGAGATCTCAATTTCTACAGACTTATACTTCTTGAGCTTGATGTAAAGAATATGCTTCTTTAGCTTCTCTATTATCTACTAGATATACTGTAGATATTCTTCTGGTGTCTTACTATAGATAATAACATCATCTATATAAACTATTATCTATCTTTTCATATTATTATAGTAGAAGATTTTATTCATCATTTACTAGAAGCTTACTGGTGTATTATATATTCTAAATAGTATTTATAGATAGATATAGGTTCTATCTGGAGTGATGAAAGCTGACTTCTCACTCATTGCTTCTGTGAGGCTGATTTGATAAAATCCTAAATGTAAGTCCAAGATGCTATAGTATTGTACTTCATCTCCTAAGATTACAAGAATGTCTCTAATGAGAGACAGTGGCTGGCAATTCTTCTTAGTAACCAGGTTGAGCTTTCTGTAATTGGTACAGAGCCTTGGAGCAAATTCTCCTAGCTTACTTTCTTTTTTCAGAGATAGTATGACTAGTGAAGCCCAAGGGCTGCTGGCTTCTTTGATGATACTGGCTTCTCTCATTTGCTTGATTTCTTCTCTGAATCATTCATAGTAGGCTGACAGGATTGGTCTTGCTTTTTGGTTGATTTGTTCAGTGTCCTCTATATCTATGTATATTATAATAGTAGTATAGAGTCTTTCCCTTGATATTCTTGAAGTCTGTGGCTAGAACATCCTCAAATTTGCAAGATATCTTCTTGAGTTCCTTCTTGAGTGGAAATTTATCTCTAATGGTATAGCTATACTTGTTTGTGGTTTTCTTCTTCTTGTGATCCAGTTTGGTGATCTTAGTACTAATATATACTCCTCTTCTTATAGATCTGAATTCTTTCTTTTCTCTTTCTATTTTCTCCAACTTTTTAACTTCTATGATCTTTGGCTGAAGAACTGAAAAGATCAATATCTACACCAATTAGTCCTTCTTCTTGATTGAAAATAGAATTATGAGATTATAGTTCCTAGCAATAAGTAGTATCTCTCCAATATAATCTGAATCAATGACTTCTCCTTCAATTGTAATCTCACTCTTAGCCAGACTGCTTCTTATCTTGAGGATTCTGATATGGTCTTTTGGAATGGTCATCTCTAGACCAGTTGTAAGTAGGGTAGTTATCTGGGGCTTAAGTATAGTTTTCTCTACTATAGTGATATCCATTCTAGCTGCATTCTCTAACTTGTATTCTGGTAGAACTGCATCAGAGTGGATTCTCTGAATCTTGACCTTGATTTTTTCTTCATCATCACTATTTTCCAAAAGAGCTGGTGATTTGTCATCCTCTTCCTTCTCCTTCCCTTCTCTTGCCTGCTTCTCAAGAGTCTTCTATCTTCTTTCATAGTAGATCTCCTTGATTTCACTTATATACTAGAAGCAGTCATTGATATACTCTATATAGTATATCCTGATCCTATGGGGGCAGACTTCTTATGGTACATATTCTTCAATGATCCTCTTGCACTAGTCCTCTTTGCTAATCTATCTAACTTTCTTTTTCTTTTTTTGAGTAGTCACTATGTAGACTTCTTCTTGCTCACATTCTTCTTCCTCCATCTTAGGCAGTACTTCTTTGTTAATATTGATAGAAATTTGTATCTTCTGACTTCAGTAGATGATCTGCATCTTCTGGATATTTAGATCAATTATTGTTTTAGCTTTATGAAGTCACTAGTTACTAATAAGGATGTCATAGTTGGTAGTATTGGTTATGATCACATTTACTGAGATTATTGCTTCTCTAAACTTGATAAGAATATCTCAAATCTTTCATAGGTATGTGACTCTTATTCTATCTACTGTAATAAATACCAACTTGATTGCTTCTTCAACCTCCCAACTGAGGTAGTTTGCTGCTTTCTTACTGAGAAGATATCCTTCTGCTCTAGTATCAATGATAGTCTTGAAGATTCTATCTTTGATTTGGTAGATTGTATAGGCAGATATCTTATAATTGTCTTCACTTTCTTCTCTAGAGTCTTTCTGAATATTATTGGCCTCAGTTATCTTCCAACCTTACTTCTTGGTTGTCTCAGCAAGTCCATATCTCATTTGCTGTCTGAATGTGGATATTTCTACCAGCTGGCCAAAAGTTGTATTGATCTTTTTTTGGCTAAGATTCTTAAAGATATCATACTTGAAGATTTTGATTTTGTTTTTCTTCTTTTCTCCTTCACTGGCTGAGATAGTTCCTTAAATAATATCTTGAATAGCCTGTTCCAGTTCTATATCTTGATCTGTCTCTTCAGCTTGACTTTCTATAGTAGTCTCTATCTGTTTTTTCACAGAGTTCTTCTTGAGTCTCTCTGGTGATCTCTTATAGGATTGTTTACAGACATCCTTCTTAATAGTCTCAGTAGAGTAGATATCTCATTCTTCTTCATCTGATTCTCCAATCTCCTCAAAGGTAATAGTATTGACCTGTTTCTTATTTTAAGTAGTATTGCTTGGCTGGGCCTTGTGCTTGATTTCACTCATATATTTATATGAGTAGTGGTCTTCTTTTCTATAAGTATAGCAGATATCTCTCTTCTTTTCTGAGATAGTAGTAAACTTCTAAACTAGGCAGCAGTCTCTTCCTCTAATTTCCTTTACCACATCTCCTAGATGGGCAGTTATTTTGGCAAACTTCTTAGTAGTTCCTCCATAGGGTTGCTGTTTCTCTGCTACTCAGTAGCTCTTGACTGAGATGTATTTCAATTGATCACTATAGTAGGAATCATACTAGTTGTCTTGAGTACTTCAATTCTAACTTCAGTGACTCTTTCTATTATATAGTCTTATAAATATCTAACTATCTAGTATCACTAAGCATAGATAACCTTTTATACTAAATTCAGAACTACTGGTGATGAGTGAATGGCCAGAACTATCTCTGGATAGTCTCACTTCATAAAGGTTACTTCTACTACTTAATCTCAGATGACAGTAGTATAATCTGTAAGGATTATCTGATATTGGTTTCTGATGTAGAATATGTTTAGATCTTCACTCATTCCTTGATATGTTATATTATACTGATTCTTCAGTACTTGCTTGATCTCATCTATATAATAGGTAGTTTAGAGCCAGACCTTCTGTACTGCTAGCATAGTATCATCATTGTTTTCTATATAGGTTATAGCTGTAAATACTGCTCTTGCTAGTCCTCAGAGACTAAAGAGTATAAGGGCTACTTGTTGTCTTGTTGTCAGGATCTTTACAGCAACATACTACTCAAATTCATCAATGAATATGATGATTAATTCATCTGAAGTATATCTATAAAATACTGGTGATCTTATGTCTATCTTGTCTAGATATCTTGATTCAATTTGTGTGGTTGTTTAGATAGTAATAGTTGTTTGTTATTTAGCTTAAAAGTGAAGAATTCATCTTGAATTATCAGCCAATAGGCATTAAGTTATAATATAGCAGACACATAACTGTATAAGTATATCAGATTTCTGTATCTTAAAAACTTGATCTTCTTTGACTCTACAGAGTCCTCAGGATGTAGGAGTAGGTGAGTTTAAAGTATATCTACCTACAGGCTTACTAGTTCTCTTGTTTTTTCTTTGCTTTGAACTATTTTGATCTGAGGTTTATTCACTCTAGATACTGGAGTTATTTATACAAGTTTGCTAGCTATAAGATAGCTAAGTTATGACTATGTTTTCTGTAGATCATACTTTAATATCTGCAAAAAGTTAACATCTGCAAAAATTTTCCACATTTGTTAAATATGGCTGCTATTTGTAAGGCTATACAATATTTAGATATTAGATTCAGATACCATGATCAAATATCTATTCCTCTGATTTATATTACTAATTCAGATCAACTGTCATACTGTATAATATAGTATATTTATCTATATACTGAGTATTTACTGAAGATAGAGAATATATAGATAGACTTACTGAGTTATATTTATTCCAATCTGTAACAATTTCACAGTTATATTTAGTCTTAGTACATTTTCACATCTTTTAGTTAGTCTTTTCTTATTATTTCTTAAATATTCTACCATGTTCTGCCACCTTCTACTTACTTAGAAATCTTCTCTTGGCATCCAGATACTACTAGAACATTCTTATCTTTCCTTGACACTAAGCATCTTGTCTTAGCTAGTCATAGAACCTTTCAGAACATTGTAGAACAGTATTAGTTAGCTTTGCTGAGAATCTATTTCTTGGCTTTTTTTTTTCTTTCCAAGATCCTTCTAGATCTTTCTTTCAGATCATATATAAATATTCTTGTTCTCTACCTAAATAAAGCTCAGAATATTTACTCTCAGAAATTTTTCAAAAATACTTAAATCTTTAAGTATCTCTTTAAGCTACTTTAGACCAACCAGAACTTCCAGATTTTGCTACTTTCTCTTAAAAAAACTAGAACCATTATACTTGATAGTAGTGGTATTGTTATACCTTGTCTTATTAAGAAATCTTACACAAATTCAGAAACCAGTCACAATTAGTCATACAAATCTGAAATGAGCTGTGAAGAGTCAGTCTATCAGCCAGACCTCTCTGGAGAAGCAGGAGAACCACAAGTCAGCATAGAGGACATAATCATCTCTTTAGCTCACCAAATTCAAGCACTTCAAGCACAACTAGAATAGCAGAAAACAAGAACTATGAGTACATTACATTCCACTATAGTACTAGTCAGTTTAAAGCTACTCAAGTCAGATATCTTTAATAGTTACTAAGGAGGACTATCTACAGATGTATGGACCTTCCAATTGGACCAATACTTTGAGCTTATAAGAATAGAAGAAGACATACAAGTTCAATTTGCTACTACACTCCTCTGAGGAAATATAGCCATTTAGTAGTATAATCACATTATAACTATATCTATATATTCACATGCATAAATCAAAGATTGGAAAGCTTTCAAGAGAGCCCTTCATAGGCAGTTTAAGTCTGCTAATGCTACTAAGCTAGCTAGAGATAAGCTAGTAAACATCAAGTAACTTAAGTTTATATATAGCTATAATACACAATTCCTGTCAATTCTACTTGAACTACCAGTGATATCTGAGGATAAAAAGATAGACTGCTATGTCTGAGGCCTGAAAGGAAATACATGTATTAAGGTTAAGCTAGAAGAGCTATAAAGCCTTAATGAAGTTATGAGGATTACTGATAGGTTTGATGTTATTACCTTTGATAACTATTTTGAACCAGAATACTGCAAGAAGAACCACTTCAAGAACCACCACAGAAACCAACTAAGGATAGTTGGTCCAGTACCAATGGACTTAGACACTATGAACAAAAAGAACACCAAGCTTACCCCTGATGAAAAGGACTGTCTGAAGAAATCCAGAGCCTGTTTCTTCTATTGCCAAATAGAACATATTGTAACCAAATGTTCTAAGAAGACTAGCAAACCTTCTAGACAAGTCATCATATTGTTCAAAGATACATCTGTCAATCCTACTATTGGTCAATCTGAGCTTAAGATCAAGAAGCTTCATCTGATAGCTCAAGCCCCTCAATATTAAACAGAAGAAGCTATTGATCTTAACCTACACTCTGTCAAATAAGTCACCATTCCAGCCAAGGGTCAAACTTTAGTGCTTACTAGAATTGTAGTCCAATATCCTGAAGGATATTATATTAGAATTATACTATAATCAAGACTCAGTATCAAACATTATTTAGATGTAAGTACTAGTATTATTGACTCAGACTTTTGAGGACAAGTTCAAGTTCTGCTTATCAACTAGAAGGATCAAGACTATACAGTTAAGGAAGGAGACTGAGTTATGCAAATGATTCTAGAAAAAGCCACTCAACTCAAGATTACAGAAGTCCAAGAACTCTCTGAAACTAAATGAGACTAAAAAGGTTTTAGTAGCACTGATCAAGCAGTAAGTCTTACCAAAAATTGAGCTCAAGCTATGCTCATTTACAAAGGCCTAGTCAAAGGAAAAGAAGTTTAAGTACTTATAGACAGTAGAGCTACAGGAAACTTCACCAATCAGAATCTTATTGAAAGCCTCAAGATTCTCACCAAGCCTACACCCAAGAATAATAATATAGTTACTGCAGATGAGACACTATACCCCATCAAGTCAATTGCTGCCAAACTACCCATCAAGATTTAGAAATATTGAGAATGAGTAGACTTCGAGGTTGTACTACTAGGAGATCATGACCTGATCCTAGGAAAACTCTAGCTTATTAAATATAACCCAGATATTTATTGGTGCAAGAATGAAGTCACCTTACTTCAAGATAGAGCCAACATTACTATCAAGACAGACAAGACCATGAACAAGACCCAGATTGCAATACTGTCAGCTATATAGTATAAGAGAGTACTCAAGAAGGTAATGCATACTTTTATTGTAATGGTCTGTTTCAAGAAACAAAATAAGAGACTATTAGTTAATAAAAGTATCAAGTTACTACTAGAAGAATTCAAGGATATCTTTCCAGATAAGCTATCTGGTCTACTGTCTATACAAGAAGTTGATCATGAAATTGAACTGATCCCAGGAGCTATACCACTCAAGAAATACATATACTGCATGTTACTACTTGAAATTAAAGTAGTCAAGAAGGAACTAGAAGAACTACTTGTACAAGGAGCTATTTAGCCAAGCAAATCTCCTTATAGCTCATCAGTCTTATTTGTCAAGAAGAAGAATAGTACTCTGTAAATATATATATATAGACTACTACATACTCAATAAGCTCACTGTTAAGAACTACTATCTGCTACTCTTGATTGATCAAATCTTTAATACTCTCAAGAATGTCAAGTACTTCAACAAGTTAGACCTCATGTCAGAATACCACCAGATTTAAATCGAGCCAGAAGGCATTCTCAAGACTACATTCATAACTTCCTTTGAACTCTACAAATTCCTAGTCTTAGCATTTGGTCTCACTAATATACCTACCACATACCAAACCTTGATGAACAAGATATTCAAAGACCAACTATTTATTTTTCTATTGGTATATCTTGATGACATTCTGATCTTTAGTACAACTAAAGAAGAATACCTCAAACATATTTGAATATAGTCCTAGAGATCCTGTGAAAATACAAGCTTTATGCTAAGCTTAAGAAGTGTGAATTCTTTAAGGAACAAGTTGAATATCTTGGCCATATTGTCTCTATACAAGAAATTCAAGTAGACCAACACAAGATAGAAATAATTGAAGAATGGCCCATTTCATCAAATCTCACAGAACTCTGATCCTTTCTTAGTCTAGCTGACTACTATTGCTGCTTTATCAGAAACTTCTCTGGTATTGCCAAGCCACTGATTAACCTAATGAGGAAGGCCCCATACTCAGACTACTATGTACTCTATACCTGGGATCTCTTTTGTCAATAAGCCTTTCAAGAACTCAAGAACTACCTAACCTATACTCCAGTTCTGCATAATGCAGATCAAGGTCTAAAATTCATAGTTACTACTGATATGTTGAATTTTTCCATTAGAGTAGTCCTGTTACAAGATGATGGCAAAGGACATCACTCTATTGCTTTTGAGTCCTGCAAATTGGCCCCAGCTGAACAAAAGCTAGTCACTCATGAGAAGGAACTACTGACAATAATATATGCACTAGACCACTGGTAATACTATCTAGAAGATATTGAGTTTTATGTCATTACTAACTATCAATCCTTCAAATATATCAATACTCAACCTACTCTGTTATATTTATAAGCCAAGTAGAGTCTCAAGCTTCAAACCTTCAATCCAACAATCATCTATAAGCCTGGCAAGATACTTATAGTATCAGATGCTTTATCAAAATGTCTAGACCTCACCACAATTATACAAGTCACCTTGGTATTGAAATTTCTAGACCAAATTAGATAAGCTTACAAAGAAGATATAGTCACTACTGAAGTTTTCTCAAATGAGCTCAAGGATATATATACTATCAAGAATAATCTGATCTATCATCAAGACCAAGTCTATCTATCTGAAAACATGAACCTACACTATAAGGTTTTATAAGAACACTATGACTCTTCTCTTATCAGTTATCTGGAAATTAAGAAGAATATCAAGAACATCCAATACTGCTACTATTGGCCAAGTATGGTCAAGAAAATCAAGAACTATATTGCTAGCTATGATCTATGCCAGTATAACAAGTCTACCAACCATATACCAGCTAGTTTGCTATAGCTACTACCAATTCCCACCAAGAAATTTGAGCAAGTTACCATGGACTTTGTAACTCAACTACTATTAACTCAATCTGATACTGATGCTATCATCATATTCATTGACTGCTTGACCAAGACTATGGTTACTGAACCAACTACTACCAATGCTACTATACCTGAGATTGCAAGAATCTTCTTCAAGTCTATCTTCTATCACTATGGCCTACCATGAGTAATTATCAGTAATTATGACTCCTAGTTCATCAGTTACTTCTGACAAACTCTCTTTAAGACCCTGGGAATCCAATTGGCTATATCTACTGCCTTTTATCTACAAACTGATGAACAAATCAAGTGTATGAACAGAACTCTAAACAAATACTTAGAAATCATATTTCTTATGAGCAAGATGATTAGGACCACTATCTGACTTACATATATGGAGTTCACATACAACAATACCATCCAATCATCTACTAGTCTTTCCTCTTTCTGGTTACTCTACAGTCAAGATCCCAAGACCCCTGCAAGTCTATTCTCTTTTAAGAAAAGCAGTCAAATACAAGTTTCTACCACTAAGAGCCTTTCAGAAAAAATGAACAAACTCCTTAAGATTGCTACTGCAAATCTTCAAAAAGCTCAACAGCATCAAGCCAAGTATGCCAACAAAAAATACCATAATATCAGTTATACTATTGGAGATTAAGTCCTACTATCTACTGAGAACCTTAAGATATAATCTCAAGTTAATTATCCTTCAAACAAGTTCCAACCCAAGTATATTAGACCTTTTGAGATCACTGAACAAGTCTCTACATCCTCCTACCATCTCAAGCTATCTGAAACCATAAGAGTACACTCAGTCTTTTATGTATCATACCTCAAGACCTGGAACCAGTCACCACCCTACCCTGGTTGAATTCCTAAACTATCTACCCCTATGATTATTGAAGACCATATTGAGTATAAAGCTAAGAAAATTCTTAACAAATGAATCTGCTACTGCTATTCTGAATACCTAGTCAAGTAGATGGACTATTCTGAATATGATGCTATCTGAGAACTGCTGGTCAACCTCAAGAACTCTCAAGATCTAGTTTAAGACTTTAAGGCAAAATACATTGCTCAATCTCTATAGTGACTTCTTTGGATTATCAATGACCTATAGTAATAACCAGTGTCTTATGCATCAGAAGTTTACTTTGGGACCCTGGAACCAGCAGAACATTTAATAAATAAGAAGTCTATCAAAATGAAGCTACTAGCTGGGTTTGAACCCCTCCCAGTTAGTTAGTTTAGTAATAGGCCCTCTGCCCTATAAGAGGATAGCTAATCTCCACTAATATATCAATATAAGTTTGAGAAATTTTGGTTAAGTATATCTAGTCTTATGTTACCTAAGAACTCAATGAGGATGTTAGTTCTTAAGGAGAGAGAAATATAATAATTTCACAGTCATATTTAGTCTTAGTATATTTTTGTAACTTTTAGTTAGTCTTTTCTTATCATTTCTTGAATATTCTACTATGTTCCACCATCTTCTACTTACTTAGAAACCTTCTCTTAGTACCCAGACACTACTAGAACATTTTTGTCTTTCCTTGATACTAAGCATCTTACATATCTTAGCTAATTATAGAACCTTTTGGAACATTGTAGAACTGTATTAGTTAGCTTTGCCGAGAACTTATTTCTTAGCATTTCTCTTTCTTTCATATTACATATAAATATCCTTATTCTCTATCTGAATAAAGCTCAGAATATTTTCTCTCAGAAATCATTCAAGAATACTTGAACCTTTAAGTATTTCTTCAAGCTACTTTAGGTCAATCAGAACTTCCAGATTTAGCTACTTTCTCTTAAAGAAACTAGAACCATTATACAATCTTAATAATTAGAAACTTTACCTCTCTATTTTTTAGCTTTTTTTTCTTCAATGAGGTCTGGTCTATATAGACCTTTTTACCTCTCAGATGATCATATAGATCTCACTCTTCTATAGCTAGAAAACCAATCCTGAAGTCTAGAGGATAGATATTTTTTATTACTAATAGCCATCTATAGGAACTTATACAAACTCTTCTAAAATTCTACTCAACTATATCTTATATAAAGTGAAAGAGAACTATTATTTATATCTAATTTCTATCACTCTACTTTGATAGTAATAAAGCTGATATTCCAAACTTCTGGAGATAGTGATAGCTCCTCTTATTCTTCTCTCACATTGAGTACTAGCAATAGTAAAGTAGATTTACTACTAAGATATTCTCATATTATTGATTAGTAGTATTTCTTAAAAACTATAATATTTGTAGAACTAACTCACTATCTTATCAGGGCCAGCATTTAAGTCTCATCATATAAGAACTATGAGTTTATATATTAATACTATATCTATTAGTATTATCAATAATATATTAATCTCTTTTACATATCTACCAAATAGCAGATCAACTACTTAGTCTATAAAGAAATAAGTATCTATCAACTTTATAGTATCTAAACTATTTTGGACTACTTGACTCTAGCTATTAATAGTATCTAATTTTCCAAACTTTCTATAGTCTTTTATCTTATTCAGAGGGCAGATAACTTATACCTCTCTCTACTCAAAGATAAGGTCCAATAGTGGGATATCTCTACTCTTATCTAATAATTAGACTCTCTGAACTTCTTCAATTTTATCAAACAGAGAGTCTTGCAAGATAAGAAGACATATATCCTCCTTATACTCTATACTTTATAGTATATAGCAAGTGACTTTGTCTTCTATTAGACTGTAGTTAACTTTGGAGCAGCCAAGATAACTAATCTGCTAAAATAGTTCTTTCTATAGATATGATCAAAGAGTATATACTAAATATCTATTTTAAGACTTTATGTCCCATCTTAGTCCTTCTGGAAGTTAAGGATATATGTCTGGTATACTGAATTTTCTACTAGATATACAAATGAAAACCCTATACCCACTAACTGATAGTGACTATCTCTTTATTAGCATATGATCTCCCCATTACAATCTGACCACTAATTGCCTTTATAACTGGTTTTTAGAATATATGTTAGTCACCAGCATTAATTCTATTTACTATCTCCACTCTATCTATACTGAGTCCTCTATCAAAGCATTAGAAGGAGAGATACCCATTGATGAGATGCTTAAGAGTGAGAACTGGAGCTCTAAGATCACCTTTGAATATCATTATCACTTATTCTATAGGATACTGGTTCTTTCTCAATTCTCTCAGACCATATCTCTCATTTATATAGTTCTCAAACACAAGGCCTCTATACTAGCCTGGTGCTCTACTTACCTATGGTCTACAAACAACCAACTCTAAAATGGTCTGGAACAAAGTGATACTTAGTCATAGACAGATAAGGTGCTGTAGGCACTGAAGTCTGTCCCAGACTTTGTGAGCATTGTGGACAACCATGAAGAGTTGGTTTCCTGCCCTTATCTGTCATTCTTAAACAACCCTACCCTCTTCCTTTCTTTATTGGGTTTTTGTTTTCTTTTTCTATCCTGTTTGGCTTCCTGGGCATCTTCGTTGCCCAGCCCCCATTTTCTCTCTGGCTCACGTTCCAAGCTTCCTTGGGCTAAGGGACTCTACAGGATTTGAGAGGTTCTTTTATTGGGACTACTGTCTTACTATATCTCAATCACGTATGTCCGTAGAATACGCTATTTCACACATAAGACATGTCTAAGACAGTACAAATAAAGCACTTCGGAACGGCAGAAACCAACTCTTCACGGTCCTCCACAATGCTCGCAAAGTCTGGGACAGACTTGGTGCCTACGGCACCTCGTCCGTCCGGGACTACGGAATGACGTATTCATAACCTGTGATCGACTGCGTCTGCAGCTCTGTCTCATTTCAGATACATTGTTTGCATGCTGCGGTTCAGGTGGAAAGCAAATATTCTGAATACCGTCCTAATTATATATTATATTACGGTATTTGTGCAGCAGGCGAGCCACAACGCTACAACCCAATTGCATTATGGCGAACGAAACCAACGATGACTGGCCCAGTACTGTAATCAGCTGGCACAGGCTCGTGTTCGTTGAGATCAAGCACCAGACCAAGCCCGAGTCCCAACGCGAGGGTCGAGATTGTACACAACCTCCATCCACTTATCCTCGCGTCCCCTTGCTGACTCCTCCACCCCTCCTGCCGACAAGGGAAAAGGATTTCACCTCCACCATATTATCCTCAACAACTTCGCCGCCTTTTCCTCCTGCCGCAATATGCAATCCTACCACCACACACGCGACTACAACCTTATCGTGCGATTCCACCATTGTCATGCCTCCGCTCCCCAACAATCCCCCGACAACATGACCCCAGCTCGGATATTCACACCCTCGTCGTCTAGCTTGCCATCTCCTGCTCCCATATCAAAGGCCTCGAGCTCATTTGTCCCCGTTCAAGCTCACCAGCGACGCAACCCTGAGCAAATCGCCACTTCTAATCTAAGAAGGGTCCGTGCACCAAATATTATGTTTCGAGTGGCGGACCCCTTTGTGAGACACCAACGGCAAGCCTGTTATATGCCACATGCTATCTACAAGATGGATTCCATAAATATAACGCGCCCCATTCCCTGGGTTGGTCTGCATTTCGATAATTGACCGTTTGTGCTTTCGCGAGCAACTCAATACCCGCACTTTGAAAATTCTCACGAGATAGCCCATTTTAAAAGATGTTTGGCTACCTTCAATTATCAAATGAGAGATCTATTCGGAGCGCGTGTCAATGGGAAATGACCACAATTTCGTGCTTAAAGTGATCTCTAATCTAGGTTTCTTTCTACACTCACAGCTTATTGCTCATCGCTTGCGCGTTACGTTCGCACTCCTTTTCCGATAGGCCCGTCTCCTCTTCCAGTATTAATCTATTATACTCGCTCAGTACGTACCTTAAAAAAATAAAATAAATTAAAACAAAAAAAAAAAAAAAAAAAAGAAAAAAAAAAAAAAAAAAAAAAAAAAAAAAAAAAAAAAAAAAAAAAAAAAAAAAAAAAGGGAGAGAGAGAGAGAGAGAATATTCCAGTCAGATAGACATACTCTTAGAAGAGGCGGTAGACTGAAAACTAACGAGTTAAAATTCTTGTAATTATGATGTGCAGTCACATAAGAATTTGTTGACACAAGTTAGTGGATTGCGGAGATTTTTACAGCTCCAAAGTCACGATAGCAAACTATGAGGAAGTCGAGCTTATCACACAGCAAACGACATTTCCCGCTTTTAGCAAACAGCCATTTTTAAGAAAATAATATATTCGAATAAGGTCGCGCATTTCATCTGAGCTCCAATTCTGTGGATAAACCAGGGAATCGGCGCCTGATTGTCAGGTGACGCCTCACACTCAAATTGTGTTCAGTGTACAAATTTTTGGGAGATTGTGAAGCATTCCCTCGGGTGTAGGGTGTGAACATTGATAACAAGTAGTTTATTTCATGCTGCTGCACCGACGATCGCACATGGTACCGATTCTGATTGTACTACGTGATCCCATTGTGTATCTGGTATCTAGTGACTGGCAAATTGGGCTCAGATATCCCTTGAAGGTAATTATATATTAGCATATCCCGATGTAAGGAAACGGCACGTGACATGGTCGGTCATGCGACATCGAGATTCGGTCTTGGCAAGCGCCACACTACTCTTTCTTCCCTCCCTTGTCCAAGTCCACACTCTACACCCTGCTGTAATGACGGACTGCCCCCTCCTACTGCCATAAGGCACCCTGCTGTGAACGCACTGCACTCCACGGCCTCTCCATACCCTGCTGCAATGACGAACCGTCGAAATCGCTGTGAATACCGCAGTGGTTGTATCTTCACATCTTGGGAGGTCATTTGGGAAATATTTCGCTGAGGTTGGGTCTTGGGGTCATTCTGAAAATATTTCGCGGTTGCTAGAAGCCTCTTTGTTATTGTCGTCGTTCTGCGCTTAGTCGTCGTTCATCGTTCTACGCTTAGCCGTCATCGTTCTGCGCTACTTTGGGCTTAGTCGTCGTTTATCGCTGCTCTGGATATCGCTGTTCCGGGTTTAGTCGTCGTTTGTTGTCATTCTACTCTTGATCGTCGTCATCGTTCTGCGCTTAGTCGTCGTCGTTCAGCATCTTTCCGTTCATCGTCCTTCGGTGCTTAGTCGTACATTCTGTACTGCTCTGAGTTTAGTCGTCGTTTACCGTCTTTCTGCGCTTGGTCGTCGTTCATCGTCATTCTGCGCTTGGTCATTGTTCATCGCTCTCTGGGCTTGGTCATATTCATCGCCGTTCTGCGCTTAGTCATCGTTCTGCGCTTAATCATTGTCATCTTCTGCGCTTTGTCGTCGTCATCGTTCTGCGCTTAGCACTCAGTCGTCGCCATCGTTCGTCGTTATTCTGCTCTGCGCTTAGTCGTGTTAATCGAGATAGGTTCATTCTGCGCTTGGTCGTCCGTCCATCGTCCTCATCGCTGTTCGATGCTTAGTCGTCATTCATTGCCGTTCTGCGTAGTCATCATTCTGCGCTGCACTGGGTTTAGTTGTCGTCATCACCATTCTGCGCTGCACTGGGTTTAGTTGTCGTTCATCGTTCATCATCGCCGTGCGGAACTTAGTCGTCGGTCGTTGCTGTTCTGCGCTTAATTATCATCGTTCTGCGTTTAGTCTATATTCATCGCTATTTTGCACTTGGTGTCATTCATCATCATTCTGCACTTAGCCGTCTGTCATCATGTCCTGTGCTTAGTCATTGTTCTGGACTTAGTCGTTGGCTGTCATCCGTCTTTCAACTCATTTATATGTAAATTAGCTTTAGTTAGTCTTACTCACTCATTATTTTTATTTCTAGTAATCTTGGTATTATAATAATAATAAAAGCAATTCTAATGGTATCAGACAGTACAAACATAATCAGAACAGATGTACACCAGAGCTGTTCCAGATATATGCTAGAGCTTTTCCAGATATACGCTAGAGCTGTTCCAGGTACATACCAGATATGTATCTAGGCCACGGAACAGTCCTCAAGATAATGCGCCATTGTGACTGCGAATTTGTATCATATGGACCGTGCGATTTTTTCACATGTATCGGTCGAAATAGGTGACATGGGCTGAATAAGAATATTCAGCGTTTGATAGTCCAACACTGGGCCTTGGCTTTCATTCAACTTCATTGAACCGCAGTCAATTTTCACGTGGTCTTACCCTACTTCGCACCTCGTTAAGCAACCAATCCATTCCCAAGTTTTCCATTCCCCACCCATACCGCATGTTTAGTCTCTGGGCCGGATCCTTAAAACGACGTTCCTTCATGCTTTTTCTGCCCAAAAATAAAGACTAACTATATGATAGCGGAACGTTGATAGACAAATGGGTAGGGGACTATCGCAAAATCGCCGATGTGTCACTTTTGGGGATTAGGCTTTGTGAAACCATATGTCCTGACGATCTGGCGAAAGCCCCGTGACCGGATACGGTGAGACAAGTAAATACCATCATAAATAAGACATACCCGACTTTCTCACCAGTCGCCCAACATACATCATGAACGAAGACGATTACGATTACGAATCATGGAAAACAATTGAACTCGAAAGATATGGGCAAGTGAAACTCTCGGATCCCATCACTAACATTCGCCTGCTCATCTCTGAATTGAAGGTATGCTATTTCATCCAAATGTCATACGTGCGGTTTTCGGCCTACTCCCCACACGCGCTGACACATTCTCACCCTCGAACAGACCACATACTGGGGGACCATCGATTCGATATTATGGTCCACAGTCAACGTTGTGGTTTTCGCCGCCTTCTGCTGGCTTCTACCCATTTGGACAGTGCTGCAATTCACGCTCCGCACCGCCTCTAAAAAAACCACCGGCATCCCACATGTGTATAAGAAATACAACGAGAAACTTACAAACGAATTCTGGCTTCAGCTTGTCGAAAAGCTGACTCACAATACGCAAGACGCTTCGTTCGACCTGGATCTCGCCGAATTCCATGCAGTACTGACGTCATTGGCTAATGAGCCCGTAGAGTTGGTTGATGACATAATCAAAATGTGGAATCGAGACATCGGGTTAACCTACCATCGATTCGGGCATGAAGGTGGGTTTGGTGGGGCGTGGTGTAACACTGTGCGAATGGCCGCAATCTGATATGTAATGTTTCACGACAGGTTGTGTAATCACCATGGTGTATAGCGTGCAGAAGAACTTTGTGGTCCTTGCCTTCAAAGGTTCCAGCGTGTTCAATCTCTCAGAGTGGCTCATCCACGCCACGACACGAAAAATTCCTGCCAAGAACAGCGTACTGCCAGGCCTGGTGCATGCGGTAAGCACCGTCAGCCGCAACTCGGATGACATGGTCGCAATCTTCAATACTCACACCACCTTGTTGGATTCTATGATGAATTGACAGGGTTTCTACAGCGCCCTTGGGTTCTCCACCAAGTCGAAAGCCACACCTGACATGGAGGGGTCGGCAACATTCGGGAATGGTCAATACAAAGCACCTGTCGAATTCGATGTAAAAAGCGTGGACGTCACCGACGAAATCGAGGACCGCCATCTGGATGAAGTATACGAGAAGTACGATGGATCGGGAGAGGGCTTAATGAAGGTCAAGCTGATATACTTGAAGAGACAATTTGGGGAGCAGATTCCGCATTTGTGGATAACGGGACACAGCCTTGGCGCGGCCACAGCCACCATTTTCACATCCGTGTTGCTTTGGAAGAGAACAAAAAGGGGAAAAATCTCCGGGATTTACGGTGGCGTGGACATCGATTCCGTAAGTCATTTTTGTTTCTGAACTAACGGATGGGTTGAATCATAGTTAAACTGTTTGCATTTGTCCTCTTGCAGTGGTTCAAACTCCACGGCACGTTTACGTTCGGAAGCCCGCGTGTAGGAGACTCCGAGTAAGTCATATAGATAGATGCCATTACCTTGGTACATGTCACATGTCTTCCAATTAACCGAATTTGTTTGGTTCTCGACGGACGATGTACGATAGCTGGAAAGATGCCATGGAAACAATTCTCCAAAATTCGTACCAGTTCCGACCGTGGGATCAGCCCAAATACCAATTCTGGAGGTGAGTTCGCTCCCATCCCTTCAGCACAAACGCTATTTTTTTTTTTTTTTTTTTCTTCAAGCCTCTCAATCCTAACCAAACCCCACTTTTCATTCGTAGGATTATCAACGCCAACGACATCGTCTGCTCCATCCCGCCAACGACTCTAGGCAGCTTCTTGAGTAAACAAGATAAATCCTCCAGAGCACCTGGCTTGACGCTTAACGATTTCCACCATCTTGGTACACCACTGACCCTGGGGTACCATGGAAGTTTTCACAACTGGGATAAGGAGCGGACTATCCAAGACATGCTCAGGAACTTGGTGACGGAGTGGGTGTCCGTACCGGTAGACCTTTTGAGGGGTTCGTACTCCGAAAAAATCATGGCCATTTTGACTTTCACGACGCTGGGGACGATCGGGCTCGTTAGGGATCATGACATAGGGTATGTTGTATTTTCTTCTTTATGGATTTGCATTTTGACTTTGTTCTCGTGACTCACGTTTTTCGCACGCTCCAATGTAGAGAATATATCAAGAACCTTCAAACTTTGGCAGACCTGTATGAGCGATATGAGCGAAGTTATGCGGCGAAAGCAAAATTGGAAGGCCCAACAGATGATTAAACCAAGTCATTTATGTAAATGTTCGTTAGTAACCGCTTTTTTTTTTTTTTTTTTTTTTTTTTTTTTTTTTTTTTTTTTTTTTTTTTTTTTTTTTTTTTTGTCAGTTTATCACTATTATTATTTTTGCTTTCAATTTTGCTTTGTTTCACCGTTGTCGTCTCGCTGCCAAATCTCGAAATGGCAAAATTTATAAATAAATTGAGTCTTACGATGCACAGAACAACTATCTACTGTAATGCTACGGGGGGCTCACACAAGTGTTCGTAGGTCGGGTCACGGAAGTCGGATTGTTTGAGGAATTACACTCAGTGGTTGTGCGGAATACGTCGAGACCTTCGGGTGGAACTCGAGCAGGAAGCGGGATTCGGAGGGAAGCGGAATTTGGACGACAGGGAGTCGGAAGGGGGAACGGAATTCGGACGACAAGAAGTTAGAAGGGAAACGGAGTCCGGACGACAAGTCGGAAGGGGAAACAGAATTCGGGCGAGGGAACGTGAAGTAAATTCGGGTAGGAGACGAAGGGGAATTCGGATGAGGGATATGTTGGGATGGACGTGCGGGATCAGAACAGGATTAGCTGAACACTGGCAAGCGGAATTCAAAGGGGGGAAGCGAATTCAGAGGGAAAACGGGAGTGGGACGGAATTCGGAGGAGGGATGTGTTGGAGAGGATTTGGAACTCAGGCAGGCGGAATTCGAAGGGAAAACGAATTCAGAATTCGGGCGACGGGAAGTCGGAAGAGTCGGTGGAAATGCACTCGGAAAAGGACGCCCGGTCGGAATATGTGGAAAGGGAACTTGGAAAAAAGAGACATGAGAAAAATAGAGGTGCTGGAATGGAAAGGATGTAAACACAGAAGGAAAGTAAGAACTCGAAAAAGAATGCTAGAATTTGAAAAAAAAAAAAAACTGGAACTTGGGAGACCGGACTCAGAATGAAAAGCTGGTGAGTATACAAAATAAAATACTTTACAATTCTGAATGATGACGTAATTCAGTCTAATTTTAATGCTTACTACTTAAAGTTATAAAGCTAATTAAGATAAAGACAGAGTTAGCAGTAAGGTATTATTTTGGTGACTTTTGAGCAAACTTGAGTACTGCTTTATTCATATTCAAGCTACTAAAGTATTTATATAAATTATCAAACTAAATTATAAGAGTAGTAGATAAAAAGAGAAAATATTAAAATAAATAATAATATATTGAAAATTTAGTGAAATGCTAAAATAAATATAGCTGATCTGTATATACTAAATATTTCGAGCTAAAATGAATACAGCAGTTAAAATGTGAAACACTAGGATGAAGAAGATTTAGAGACTACACATGTGACAACTTTATCGCGCGATTTCACGAATGTCATGCCTCCGCTCCTAACAATCCTCCCGGATATTCCCACCCTCGTCGTCTAGCTTTCTGTCTCCTGCTCCTGTCCCAAAGGCCTCGAGCTCATTTGTTCCTGTTCAAGCTCTTCAGCGACGCCATCCTCCAGCCCTCAGATCTCACGATGCGGTTTTTTGTCTCTACCTCACAATCCTCTCCTTCGCCGATAACGCAAGTGCTCAGGAGAGGTGCTACGTATCTCTGCCGGCTTGATATTAGGGATTGTCCCGTGGATCAGAACCGGAGGCATCGGCTCTGACGATCGACAGGACTGGAACTGGCTCTTCTGCGGATACGTGCTACGCGATTAGACCAGATAGGGGCGACAAGCTGCATAAGATTTTGAATAGGTGAAGATCGAGCCAGATGAAGATACGCAGTTAACGGGGCGAGAGCCTTATACGGCGGAAGACGGGAGGAGGGAAATGACAAATATTACCGATATTATTTAATGACGACAAGGGGGTTGTCGGCGTGGGAGCAGATAGGAGGCATGCTAGACTGACAGTCAATGGGTACGCACAGGTGAATTTGGAACGCTGCGCTATAATTCCGCAGAAGAATACACCACATGGGACTCAGTGTGAATTGAATCGATTCGTGCACATAATAAAAAAATTGCGTCAAAAGCCATTCTAGTCGGTAACCATTTCTCACCTGAATGACCAGAATATTTAAAATGTTGCCACTTCTAATCTGAGAAGGGTCCGTGCACCAATTGGTATGCCCCGAGAAGAGTACCCCTGTTATACGCCGCATTACTAATCTACAGACCAGAGATTCCATAAATATAACGAATCCTTTCCTTGCCCTTTTGTGCTTTCGCGAGCAAGAAATTACCTCTGAGAGATAGGCATAGTCTTAAAGGGCGTGTCAATGAGAAATAACAGCTTAAAGTGATCCTCTGTCAACGTGTGGCCGTAATGTTCGAAACTTACGCTACGCCGCGCTAAGTCCCCCAACCACGTAAGCACGTACGAAAAAGAAACGCGCGAAAGGATCATTGTGGTCAGTGTATGTATTTGGGAAAAAATAAATGAGAGAAGGTGTGGTGAAACCGGCCCGCTTATGAACATAAGATGAGAAGACGGGGGGGAGGGAGGTACCGAAAACGAGTACAGTATAGGTGAATGCGCGCTGAGCGTATGTGTAAAGACGGATGTATAGTGCGAGAGCGAAAGGAAGCGTTTCTAGCTAGTGTATATATACAACATAGGCGAGGCATTTTACAATCAGCCGAACGCCTAAAACCTCGTTCCACCCCGCCTTGCGCCTCGACGAGACATCCGCGCCCTCCGCCCCGTTGACTTGTGGGTTCTAACGAACCCCCTCATATCTAGGTTTCTTTCTACACTCATTTGCGGAACAATTCTATCCGCCACATTAGGAGATTTACAGCTACATAGTTACGATAGCAGACTATGATTATATCTCCAGTAAGTCGAGTTTATCACACAGCAAATGTCTGCTAACAGTCATTTATTTAAAAATAATAATATGTGCGAATAAGGTCTCTGAGCTCGAAGAAGGGATCAGGCAGCGCCCCACACTCAAATTGTCGTGCAACAGCTTGAATAGATTGGTACAAATATTTGAGAGATTGTACAGCATTTCCAGATTTAATTGGGTTTATTGCTATGATTATCCGGGTGCGAACATTGATAACAAGTAGCTTCGGAAATCGTACTGTACCGATTATCTTGGACCTTACGAACGATCGCACATGATACTGATTCTGTTAGTATATACTACGTTGATTTGTTTGTGTTGCTCAATCACTTTTGTGAATACCGAAATATGCGCGTTTGTCGGCTGATTCACTTAATAGGACTGAGTAGAGTGAAAACCACATGTTTCATATGTTTCCGTTGAACAGAATAAGCGACATGGGCTGAATAGGAATGTCCAGCGCTTTGCGGTCCAACCCTGGGCCTTGCCTTTTATTCAACACTCTTTATAGATCTCATCAACTTTAATATATATACTTGAGGTTGGAGACACTAATAGTAAATAAAATGAGCAAAAACCTTCTATCTTAAATCAGAGTACAGATAATAAAAATAATGATATCAGCTTCATACCTTAGTCTAATTAGATAATTTAATTAATATAGATATTAATTTCTAAAGATAGAGAAATATAATAAATATTATATAAAAAATAAGCAATATATAAATAAGATGAATGAGGTGAATGAGGTGAGCAAAGTAATATAGAAAACAATATTCTAAATATTAGGCTATAGTAATGAGCTATAGTATATAAACTATATAGAGTAAAGTATAACTCAACTTATATTATTTAACTTATTATTTAATCTACTATAACTTGTATTTTATTTTGAGTATAAATGAATAATCAGAGTAACTATATATTCTAAATATATCTAGAAATAAAGTTATCTGCTCAATTTAGCCTAGTATTAATTAATTAAAATTAATATACATTAGTTAGTCAATATAAATATCTCTAGTAGTAAATCTGAACAAATTCTTATATATATTATGATAGTAACATGAATCAGGAGAATAGACATTTGATCATAGTACCTGAATCTGATTTTCTGATTTATTATAATATAGCCTTATAAATAATAAATATAGAAACTTTAACAAAATTTTAAGTATTCACAGATGTTAAAGTATTTGTAGATGTTAAAGTATTTACAGATGTTAAAGTATTCACAGATATTAAAGTATTTATAGATATTAAAGATTTAACAGATATTAAGAATTAATACTTATAAAGAATAACTCATAGGAAATATAGTCATAACTTAGTAACCTTATAGTTAGCAAACTTGTATAAATATCTCTAGTATTTAAAGTGAATAAACCTCAGATCAAAATAGTTCAAAGCAAAGAGAAAGTAAAGAAACTAGTAAGCCTATAGATAGATATACTTCAAACTCACCCACTTCTGTATCCTGAGGACTCTACAGAGTTAAAGAAGATCAAGTTTTTAAGATACAGAAATCTGATATACTTATACAGTGTAACAGTGACCTCAGAATGATGACATCAGCACAGAAGACAGTCTTTTCTTATAAGCCACCAGATCGGAGCACAAGAAGATCATACGGCATATGAAATAAGTAACAATGACCAACTGTGAGTCATTGTGACCACAGTATAAGCATCTTGAGGAATATAAAAGAAGGATCAAGGAACTGTAGTAACAGTAACTAACAAGACCCACCAATTCCAAAATAGCTCAAAGACTCACTACAAATGAAATGTCTGCTGCCCACCAAATCTCAAGATCAAGGAATTACCAAGATACCTTGGTTAAAGAAAGGATATTCCAAGACATCAGAAGAGCCATGAGGACCTACTCAAGAAGGACTCCTAGTGTTAACCTGGGTACTGGTGACCTCTATCACTATATTCTCTACTACTATAAAATAGAAATAAGGATCACCATTGCCACCGAATGCCTCCAAATGTAGCAGGAGTACAAAATAAGAAACCTTCACTTTT
>RBNI01000769.1:0-27130 GCA_003990745.1 Jimgerdemannia flammicorona | reverse complement strand
TTGTGAATTATCAGCATTTGTTTGAATAGTTCCTTTTAAGCTCAACATTTTAACTTAATAATTTTTAGATAGTATATTTTAGTAAATTAAATTGAATTAAGTTTTTAATTTAAAGATTTTATTATTAAATTTACTATTATAATATATTTATTTATTTAATCAATTATTATTAAAGTCTACTATACAGAACTAAAACAATATTATATACAACTTTGGTTTTTTTTATAATTATATGATTAAGTTTATATAAATACTAATTTAATTTTAGAATTGACTATAAATACTATTGACAGCTCGATAATAAGGTTATCATTCTTAGCTAGTCTGCCCCACTATTATTATTAAGGGAATGATTTTCTGCCTGGTTCATCTGCTAAATCGGCTGAACCAGTAGCAATAGGTTTCGATTCCGTTTAACAATTGCTTTCCAAGACCGGTGATGGCGAAAGGGAGGAATAGCGACGAGTATCTTGTCAGTGGAATCTGCAAGGTAGACGAAGTCCCGTGATCGGTACCACACAGTGTCGCTTGCTCCATATGTAAAATTCCCCAACCTCCTACTGCTTGGAGACTACATGGTTTATTGCGTTTAATCGGCCACGCCAAACGGATACCGCAGCCTACACACACACAACACGCACACACACCACACGAGGACAAAACAAGCGGGACGCGCTCTCGTCGTTTTTTGCCGAACTCTTTTTGGTTTGTTTTGGCTTCGACTCCCAGGGTTCTATTAAAAAAAAACAAGTTCGCTATTTAGAACTGCAGGGCGTGAGGGAACTGACCCTTGGACAGGGAGAATGAGGAGTTCAGGTACGAGCGGAGGTGCGGGACTGAATGCACCACGGCCAGAATCGCCTTGTCAATTGCCTTCTGGTCGGTGGCCTTGGTCTCGGGGAATGGGGTCTTCTCCTGTGAGTTGGTAGGGCGAGAAAGAGATTACAACACAGGTGAATAAGATGATGTTGGGAAAAATGGGACGCATGTCGTAGTGAGATGGCAATATTCGATCGAAAGTGGTAATATATATACCTTGTCACCGGCGAAGAACTCCTCCTCGGTGCCCTTCTTCTTCGTCGCCTTCTCTTTCTTAAAGTAGGCATCGTCGAACTTCTCCTCAATCTGATTGAAAACCGTATTGAAGATGAAATACCAATGAATAATCCCTTCTGATCATAAAAACTCGCAGATATTCCTTCAAAACACATCCTCTATCTGCCTTCTTACCAACGCCATGATAACCTTCCCAAATCCACCCACCGATAAATCTTCCACACCCAAAATACCACCCATCCACACACCTTGACAGCCGAGATGTCAATCTTGGTCGAGGTAGCAATGACATAGGCCTGATTGACGCGCCTGAGCGGGACGCCGTTGACCTTGAAGGGCCCGGTGACGAGCAGAAGACCGCTTTGGAGTTGCCTAAGGAAGACGACGCGCTTGCCGCGGTACCTTCCCGCGAGCAGGATGAGGACGGTGCCTGGGGAGATGTTGGAGCGCAGTTTTTCGGCCTTGAACGGCTTGCGCGCCTTCTTGGCCTTTGGCACATCCTCGGCAGGGTAGAAGCGCGGCGCCTTCACCTCCGGAACCAAGCGCTTTCCTCCGTTCTTATCGCCCTTCACCTCAACCGTCTTGTGGCCGGGGCCGGTCTTGGCCGGCGCGGCGTGCGTTGTCTTCTTGCGCTTGTAGAGCGCCCTCTTGATGTACACCTGCGACCGGGTCAGCCGGTGGATGCCGGAAACGAGGAGACTGTTTCTGGGTTTGTGGGGCATTATGATGGTATGTATCCGACCACTGGAGTCAAGGAGGTTTAGGAAGTAACGATTAGATACTTGAGTTATCGGTCGCGTTCTGCCCCAAATGTAGAGCTCTTCCGCGCGATTCCTTCTCCCCGCCCTCTTTCAACCCTCGAAACATGCATCATTATGGACGACGAGCTTCGCGTGTCGTTGTTGGCTGCATATTCAATGGATTGTGTTGAAGGGTGCACCGTTGTTGACGAACAAACTGGGGGGGAGGGGCGATTGTCGTCATTACGAATTCGCGATTCAGATGTCTCGCAATGGTACAAAAGTCCATTTCGCCGATCCACGTCAATTGATCCAAACGTCTCCCCGCCCTTGCTCATTTCTCTCTCATCATAACTACACGCTTCCTGCGATCCATCCATCCATCCATCCAGCCATCAATCCATCCATCCACACAACCGAACTATCCATCCAAAATCCGCCGTGGGGGGAGGGGAGAAGGGGAGGGGTGTTAAAGAATATTTACCCACCAATAAACAGAGTATGGACCTAAAGCACACTCCTAAGTGGATTGAAAAAGAGGAGGTAGTAAGACGGGGAATGCGACTCTTTTGCTCGCGATACCCGAATTGGACACTGGGGACGTCACTCCTTGGTCCCGTGAAAGTCAGCCACCCTGCAAAATCTTCACTGTTCACAATTTGTTTGAGGAGCATCGCAGAGGCGTACATCTCGCCTCTCCGGATACAAAATAAAATGGCGTCCAAGTACGACCTCACCCCGCGTATGGTGTCTTTCCTTGATAGGCACCTTGTTTTTCCTCTCCTCGAATTCTTGACTCTCAAAGAGGTACTTGTCCCAACAGTTCCGCTTCGTGTCGCCGGAATCCAGGACTGCTCTCTCTAATACTCATGAATTTTTGCTCGTCCAGGTCTACGCTTTCGAAGACCTGATCAAGGCCAAATATGACTTACTATCGAAGACCAACATGGTCGATTTCGTCACCCAGCTATACCAGCAGATCCACGACACAGAGGACATTCCGCAAGGTCCGTCCTCTATTTCCAAATCTGTGGATTGTCGTTAGGTGCGAGAAGGGAGACGGGAAGTTTAGCCAGAAACGATGAGAACCAAAGAAATAACTAGTGCTTGCCAAAATACTCAATCCGGCCGTGTCTTCCAATCTTTCAGAATTTGCCGTGAAACGCGAAAACGTTCTCGCCCAGCTCGAGGTCCTCCAAGAGCAGGCGCAAAAGGTCATGGACGTCATTGAGAATCCCGAGGTCATTGCCGCCTTACGACAGGACAAACTGCAAAACCTGCAGTTTTTGAAGGAAAGCTACAATGTACGTTTAGGAAGTAGGGTGGTTTAGAGAAGAGATCGTGGTGCTTGGGTGTTGAGAGGCAACAGACCATAGAGTGTTGAGCAAGGACATGACGCGTATGCCAGCGTGAACAGCTTCATTTCGCAATGCCAACCGCGTACTCAATCCATTAATTCATCCCCCCACTTTTTCAGTTTGACAATGAGATGATTCAGACCTTGTACCAGTATGGCCAATTTCAATACAACTGCGGCAACTACGGAGGTGCCGCCGATATGCTCTACCATTTCCGAGTATTGGTGAGTAGTCAAAACTGGGGGGCTATTGAGTTGGGTGTAGGGATCGTGGTTTGATAATTGCGAGGTTGGGAGGCGTCGTTGAGAAATGAGTGGAGCGAATCCGGATTTTCCTGCTCGTACTCCGTTTTGCATTAATGTCATGGGGATTCGATCAATCACCTGTGACCCATGTAGTGGCATTCTTATATACCAATCGTTATCCATGGTACGCCCATTCCATTAGTCAACCGACCACGAGCTCAATCTGTCTGCACTGTGGGGCAAGCTCGCCTCCGAAATTTTGACGGGTAATTGGGACGCCGCGCTCGAGGAGATGCAGAAACTCAGGGAGGCCATCGATCAAAAGGTGGGGCTTGCACGCATTCTATTTTTGGAGATTTCATTTGCACTCATATACCCGTATACGCTTATATTAATCTGACACCTCCATCTTGGCCTCTTACTTCAGAACTTCACTTCTCCTCTCCATCAGCTCCAACAACGCACTTGGCTCATCCACTGGTCGCTTTTCGTCTTCTTCAACCATCCTAAGGGTCGGGATGGGATTGTCGACATGTTCTTCTCGGCGGCCTACCTCAACACGATCCAGACGTCGTGTCCGTGGATTCTGCGCTACCTCACCACGGCCGTGGTGACCAATAAGCGTCGCAAGTCGTACATGAAGGAGCTCGTCAAAGTTCTCCAGCAGGAATCCTACGAGTACCGCGATCCCATCACCGAGTTCGTTGAGGCCCTCTATGTCGCATTTGACTTCGAGGGCGCACAGAGAAAACTCAAGGAGTGCCAAGAGGTCCTCGGGAACGACTTCTTCCTCGTCGCCGCGCAGGAGGATTTCATGGAAAACGCAAGGCAATTCATCTCGGAGACGTATTGCAGGATACATCAAAAAATTGATATTCGGTAGGTTGGGTTGGGTTGTTGGGCGCTGGATTCACTCAGCAGGGTTTCATTATCGGCATCGGTGATGCGGATCATGCTTTTTTTTTTTTTTTTTTTTGTCTATATCTGTTCTAACAAATATCTCTTCTCTTCGTTTTCCGCAGTGAGCTATCACAGACTCTCAACCTGAACCAGGAAGAGGGTGAGAAATGGATTGTGAACCTGATCCGAGATACTCGCGTAGACGCCAAGATCGATTTCGAGGAGGTGAGACACTCGGTCCCTATCCACATTGTTCTTATCCCGATATCCCGAATCACCATTTTAATCTCATCGACTCACTTTTCTACATCATCCAACCTTTTCGAAACACAGAACACGGTCATCATGAATACTCCCATCACCTCTATCTATCAGAACGTCATCGAGCGCACCAAGGGTCTCTCGTTCCGCTCGCAAGTCCTTGCCTCGACGATCGAGAAGCGCGAGGCCGCGGCGGCTAATAATGCTGTTCAGACGGAGGCGGTGGTGGCGGAGTAGTGTGGCTATATGAGAGGGGGGGGTTAGATGGGAAAAAGAGAGAGTGGTTGATGGGACAGAAGGGGTGGTGGGTGTCGTGTTGAACAGTGTAGTAAGTGGTGTTACATATTCCAGCTGTGAACTAATGAAAAGTTTCTTCGTTTCCTTGAGGTGGATGTTACTTGCACATCATGATAAGGTCACGCAGCATTTGAATTTATTGTTCGTGAATCAAACAAGTGAGAAATGAACGGGGATTTCTTCGACTCACTACTCGCCTCCATTTAGTGGCCTGTCATCGCGTGTGCAGTCCTGATTTTCTCTGCGCCACATTCAAAACCGTGTCAATATATACGTGCACACTAACGTCCCTGATGCCATCCTCGCCATCTTCTAACACGTCGTCGCCGACGATATGGCCCCCATCTGAGATCTCGCGCCAGCTCGTCTTCGAGGGGACGGTGTTGAGACATGTCAGGATCACTCTCAAGAGTTCCGAAAATTCGGAGCAGGATCTGCAAGGTTTGCGTGCAGTGCAGTGGTACGCGCGACAACCCATGTCTTCGCTCGGCGTGACGTAGTTCTTCGCGTTTCGGGCGGCGATTCCGTGTCCTATGTTCACCCGTAATTTCAACAATATCCTTTTATTTCTAAGCGAGCCCAGGATGGGCGAGATTAAAGACGCGGTGCTGGCGATTCTAGAATGCGTCGGTTCAGGCCTGCGACGGTTCGAGTTTGATGCCGGGGTTGAATGGTAGGCCCAGCTGATCGAGCACGTCACACCAGGGATGCTACGGCATCTGGGTGTCAAGTTCCGCTACTCCCTCGACGAAACTCTCTCCTACATGTCGGGCCAGACCGTCGAAAGACAGGAAAAGCTCGCCTTGCTGCACCCCTTCCTCTCGGCGCTCGAGCCCCTCCACGTTGACTAGCCACTTGACCGCGTCACGGCGTATATACTGCTGACTGGCAAACCCTTCCAGCCGGGCCAGATCCACACTAGCGACTAATATCGTATGCCTTTTCCTTACCCTTTTCACTGGGTGGCACAGCCCCTGGCAGGCCTGTTCCTAATAGACGTCGAATTTGCGCAGCTTTTGTATCGCCGACTTCAGAAGCTCCCCTCGTGAGAATCCTATTCCCATACGCAGCGTTACGATATCACTTACCAGCTTCTGGCCGCTACCTCTACGAGCTAATTCTGGTCGTCTGCGTGCGGGTGATGGGAGCTTGGAGCAGCTGGTCGTACATGTATCTGCAGATGGTTGTGCACAAGGATCAGGCCCAGGTGTTTGCCAGGTTCCGCGGGCTCGAGAAGCTAGTTGTTTCCTGTGTCACGGAATTGAGTCCCACGATTAAGTGGAGGCAGGACCGTCGGTCGTTTGATGTGCGTGGGTTATTGGCGGCGGGTGCGAGGATTTTGAAAGAGAATTTTCCAGCGTTGAAAGAGGTGGAGGTCAGATGGCAGGAGATGGATGGTGTGAGAAAGGTGGGGGCGGCTAAAATTTAGGCGGGTTCTCTATCGAAGTGATAATATATCTGCCAACGTGAACGTGAATTTACATTATCTCCTGATTTCTGCCTTCCTGGCAATTTCAAATATTATGATGCTAAGGTCTATTTACAACGAAAGCTGAGGAAGCTCGTGTTTAAGTTTCACCTAAAAGTTCCCTACTTAACGGGCACTAGACCCGACCTGGTGCTCGATGATACCGCTCTCCTATAAGTACAGCTGCTCCAAATACGGTGGCTCTCTATTTGTCAATGCATGATCGCAAGCAGCTTCAGTTGCCAAAATCCTTCCGCTGCGCAGTCGCTATCGCACCGGATCCCACCGGACGATCCTGATTGGAACATTCCGGATTTGCGTTCGAGTGATTGGGCACTACGCCGATAGCGCAAAAACAAAAAAAAAAAAAAAAGAGTAATGTTGGAGCGCGTGTTCCCTCCCACCACCGGTGACCGAATAGAACATTGCTCGTGAATAACCCTCAACACTTAATTTATGGGTCAAAGAATTGCGAAGACTCTCATCTTCCATCAAGTACGTGGAAAGTACATGGAAAGTACATAGTTCAAGGAATACTTACTAATTGTATTTGGTATTGCGGATGGAGTGAGTGTACAGAATGGCGCTTGTGACTAAGTAATTGTAGGTGAGCCTATGCGAAATGAGAAAAGAGCATTAACTAACCGTACTTTTCTATTGCAGAAATCTTTGCCGTGTTTGATATATCGCAATTTATTTTATCAGTTATAGTACGGATACAAAATAAAACATAAAACATGCCATTCTTCTTCTACAATCAAGTTGTAATGAAAATACTTTATATTCATTTGTAAGAAAGTGTATCGTATAATCGTAACATCACGACTTGTGCTAGATGGATGTTAGTGCATACTTGAACGCCCTTTTGATACTGCTAGAGGCGTGTTTGCAGACGCCAGACTCCAAGTGATGGACGAGTGCAGAGACGACCTTGAACTCATGACCGCAGCCACGACACCAGAGCTCTTTTGCATCATGCACAGGCGAGTTTAGGTGTTGTTCGAGAGCATTTTGGGTAAACAGCCGGCGATTACAAAGATAGCACCCGAAGGAGCTACCGTCCCAGGCCTTGTCTGCGTCAACGACGGCAACGGGGGATCCATGAACAGAAGAGGCGAGGTGTTGAGCAAGGGAAGCGGAAGTCCCAAAGCTGCGGTCACAGAGAGGGCACTCGTAAACGTCGCCATTCTGGGCATGCTCCGAGTCAAAAACGATTATCCGGGTAGAGATAGAGGTCTTGGTCTTGGTCTTGGCAGTAGCGTAGCTATTGGAGTCAACATCGTATGTAATGCGCGGGCACGTCAGTAGGTTTGGAGCGCCAATGACCTTCTCAGCCATCTGGATTAGCTTTGGAATGTCTTTGCGCGTGAAAGGGAAGTTGGTACAATTGTTTTCGATATGTTGGCCAAGGCCGCTAACAGTATTGAAGATGGCATCACACAGAGGGCACTTGAAAGTTTTGCCACGGTGGACAGCAGAGTTGAGATGCTGGTCAAGGGCACGAGAATCGCAAAAGTCGCGTTTGCATGATGGGCAGTAATTGTGGGAGGAGTTTTTGGCCAGGTGATTGTCAAGAGCGTTCTGATTGACAAAGGAGCGGTTACAGGGTTTGCAGTAGTAGCACTCGGAATCAGAGTCTGCCTCGGAGCACTCCGATGCCTCGGAGTAGTCGGATGCAGAGTCTGACTCGGAGTAATAGTTGTAGTTGGGCATGAGGTAGAACTGTGGAAGGGGGGAAGGTGACAAATCCCCAAATTTATGTGCTGTGCCACATTGTCATGACACGACCCATGGGAGGAACGCGATATGCTGAAAATCAAAGTGGACAATTCTATTCCCTGAATTCAGATTGGAACGAAAGCTGTGGTTGCAATATAAAACGAAGCTGCGCCGAACAGCAGCAATGTTACATATCGTGTATGGAAAAAGTTGGCAGTTGCAACTCTATACGATTATCGCTTTTGGTTACCTGCAAGGATGCTTGTAATTGCACCACGTTTTGTGATCTATCGTGGTAACGAGAATGGTTGCTAAAAGTGAGTATCAACGAGAAATTACACGACGAGGTAGGAGCATAAAAAATTACTACAGGTATCCACAATGAACGTGGAATCCTTCCCAGATGCGCTCTTTACCACGTCCAAGCTTTTGGCTTGTACCAGTGTTTTCGTTCTCAGTACCGTTTGGAATTGTGCAAGAGACCCTTTAAGATATTGTGTATCGTGTCGCGAGCATACGTTGCACGACAATGAATTTCCCTCTTCGTGACATAAGATACAAGAAAGCAAAATGAAATATGAAGTAGAGGGTTACAGGAGTTCATTGATCTAGATAGAAAACGCTACATTCACGTAGCCATGGATGGGACTGTCAAGTACACCATCCTCGGTTAACACAGTGATCACTTCTCGAGCATTTTATATACAATGCCTGCAAATATTACCTGGTATTGGCTGTCCACTCTCAGAACCCATCCCTAAACATTACCACTCTTGTTGAATTGAAACGAAACAGTGTTTCTCGCGTTGCTACTTGTCTTTGCCTGCAGCAACTTTTCTAGAAGCATCAAATAATCCAAACGTAATTAACAACAAATGCAGTAGAACGTGGTATTTCCTACGGTATAAAATACACTACCTTTTTGGCTTTGGCTTGGTGGGAGTTTGCATCTGGTTTAATACCACGTTCTCCGAAGTATCTGCCAATTTTATCGAGTTTCTGATCATTTTAGCCTTCTTGATAACAATGTTACTCAGCCGGCCTACGCGATTCAGAAGGTTCTATAAAACCCTGCATTAGTAATCGTTATAAGTAATACGAAAAAGAAAAAGAAAAAGAACAAATAAAGAGCGCACCCTATGTGTTAAGAACCTTTTGCAAAGCAGGATTACATCACCGAGATCCGAATCATATTTTGGGAGGTCCTCAGACGCCCATTCCCATATCGCGTAAACATCTCCGTTGACTTGAATCAATATATAAAATCGAATTCGCATGCCAACAATTTGGAAAAAGGGCATGGTGATCAGGGTAAGGATGTTATGAAGGGTCAGCGGCAGAGGGTTGCATCCACTATGTTCGATGCATTGTGTGTGGAGCCTAATGTGTTGTGCGCGAGCGACTTTGATTATGTCCACGAAGTCCGTCTTGACTTTGTCCTGGTGATCTTTGTACTTAGGACCCGTGTTCTCGCCGACACCAGCTTCTCGGTCGTGGCTCTGCGGAAGAAGTTGCACTTAGTTAACCCAAGCATCTACATTGAGTGCGAATCCCCGTGAAATTGAACAAAAGCTTACCCAGAAAATGAAGTCACAAGGTTTGCCAGAACGGATGGAGTCAGACCGTGACGACTTTTCTTCTCTATCGGCGTCTGAGTGGGTTTCTCCGCTGCAATGCAAAGGCCAATTATTATTGAATGTACGTGACAGAACAAGGCACAGACAAAAGGAGAAAGAAAAAACGAACTACTTACTAAGAGAACACAATATTGGGTGCTTTGGATAACGGTCCAACCAAATGCATGTCCACCGTCCTTTCCGACGTAGAGGCACCGTTGTACCCATGAACCCACGCGTGCCTTTAGATAGATATCAGTCAAATGACTCGGTTAATATTGAAGAATAATTCACAAAGAGAATATGGTGAGGCACTTACACATCCTCCAGACATTTTCCAACATAAACTGTATCGTCGTCATTCACATTAACTTTCGGCAATGCCTGCCGTACCCGCGCACGGTCATCGAATTCCTCAGATCCCTTTATGGCTTCATCAAGTGCTTTATCACGTCGTTGAAGTAGATAACCGATGTCAGTATGGAGATTTTGGGCCTTCGTGAAGTCGGACTGGGACAGTGCATTTAACAGATGCTGCGACAGGAGTTGCATTTGCGATCGAACATCGAACTCCTCGTCAGCCCGTCCGTTCGTCCGACTCTCGCTCTCAAGTAAAGCGCAAACTCCAGCAATTCCACGGGCCCCATTTTCTCTGCCAAGGGTGCGGAGGCTGATGATATCCGAGAGAGTAAGTGCTTCCAGAAGCGCCGCCGCGGACAAGTTAATAGAGGATTCCTCTAGGATGACGGCAATGGCCAGTTGCCTAAGTTCGTCGACTTCCGCATCGGGAAGAAATTGCTTCGCGCGGGGGAGATCAGGCAATGGCGACACCCTCTCCTCCCGAAGATCGATAATACCCCACCAGAGGGGGCTACCGTAGTATAAATAGATCACGTCAGAACAGTGTAGAAATCGCAGGAATGCAAAGCCAAGAACAAAAGGACGAAATGAAAACTTACTTAGTAAGAGCAGCTTCATCATTCGCTCGAACATCAACTATTCCGGCTATAATATTTGAGTATTTTTGAGTGACTGGGGATACCTCCGCAGCTTGATCTTCGTCTGGCAAGGGTCCGGATTCGGAAACCGTCGGTTTGATCTATGTAACATGAAAGAAACCCTGTGTGGATCAAAAAGTCATTTCTTCGATACTAAAAACATCGACGGGCAGTATTCCAATTTGTGTTACCTTTTTTGATTTATCAAAGGCTACATTTGAAATGGGCAGCGGTTCATCCTGCATCACTCGCGCAGATCTTTTCCCCACATTCTGCTATAAAGAAGATGCTCAAAAACATGAGCAAATGAATCAGGAGAAACCAAGGCTTGTTTTTGATCATCCATTTGAAACATTACTCTACCAGAGCTCCACCGATCCTCTTCATAACACCGCACGCTGCTCCAATCTACAAAGGAAATAATGCAAGTGGTTAACAATTATCTAGCCGTTTGCACCAAGCTAGGATACTAATGCGAAACGCCTACCTCGGCCAGCTGCATCTCCTTCTCCTTGTCTTTAATTGCGACCTCAATAACTAATTGTGAATCGATGATGTCCCAGAATTTCTTCGAGTCCGTATCCTTGTTCCGATGTTGCTTTTTATGAGATTAGTCAGAATGTCAGTGACATTTTAAAAAGCCAGGAGACATTATCTGAAAAAAAAAAAAATAAAATAAAAAAACGAAGCGGCAGACCACAACGAACACGCAGATCATAAAGAGGACAGCACGCGGTTGTCCTCCGTAGTTGTGTGAATTTATGTCTCCACTGCAGAGCATGGCGAACACGCAGATCATCAGAGGGACAGCGCACAGTTGTCTCTCATAGCCATGGAAGCATGTGGAAACTCTCCAGACCACGACGAACACGCAGATCATCAGGGGTACAACACGCAGATGTTCCCCATAGTCATGGGGAGATCCCAAACTACCACTTGCCTTTAGACTCTTAATCAACCGATCGGCACGCGCTTTAGCAATTGTCGTGCCATTCTCCAGGAGGTAATCAAGACTTTTCCGAAGTTTGAAAGCCTCTTTCTGGAACACGCGCGTGAAATCGGGTTCTCGTTGACGGTGTTTATAAAAGCCAATGAGGTTCCACTCCTCGGGTTCTGTATCGCCGAAGTAATCGCTGAGCTCCATCATTAATGCGACGACAGTACTTTGGTTATGTTTTCGCGCGTCGTGCTGCTTGCGCGGACGTCACGCGTGCCCAAACCAAGAATTTCCACTGGCGACCATATTTGTATACGCCATTAATCATAGCCAATCACAAGCCAGAACTGTAAAATATGCCGTTCTCTAGTGACGTACTAAAACATGACGTCATGGTGAGACCTCCCTGATAGACACCTTTCCTCTTATATACACACACTGTGTTTTCAACCTTTTGACTGGTTCCTTATGCCGGTCTTGGTTGCTTTTAAGCCAACTGATGAGCCTCTTAAGCAAGGGCGAAACCGCGACGTCCCTTACCCAAACGTAGCTTAACAGCCTAGTTTCTTGTATAAATACCTAGCCAACATGTTTGAATAAATGACAGGTAGTTCCAACCCCGTCTCCATGAACACCCCTGAATTGCTCCCAGGAATAGCGAATAGTCCATCCATGAATGCAACCAAACCTACCAATACGAAGGAAAATTACGCACGGTTTCATAATCTGCTTCGCGATTCGAAAACATGTCGTTCTCTTCTTGGGAGCCGAACTATCGGCCGAATCTGGGGATACGGTACATACGGTTCCCTTTATTCACAAACTCCGTCGGGAACAACAGAGCCTCTTCCGCCTCCCGATCAAGATGATACTTCAAAAAAAACAAAAAAAAAAAAAAAACCCCCCAAGCCACTCCCGCCGCCGCGGGCTCATTCAGACAAAGGCACCGTACGCGATATCCAAATAACGTTATCTCGTTTGCTTATCTCGCGTGACGTTGATTTTTGGCACACCCTCGGTGCACGGTGTACGGGCGACGCGAGACGAACTTTGACAGCACCATTTGCGAGGCGCAGAGAATTTGGAGCGACTGCCGGCGTGTGGGCGCTCACCATCATTGTTTCACATCGCGCTCAGCACGGTATGTTTATTCTCTCGGCTCGGGCCATCCCGACACCCGAAACGTCATTGACGTACCACACGGAGGATGAAATTTGTCGTGTATATACATACAATATGGACTGTGGTTATGTGTGCCCGTATAAGTGTATGTTTTTTTATTTTTGTTTGATACATATGTCATTCATGTTTCAGTGATTGTGTATTTTGTCTGGTTGTCTTTTTCGTGGGTATATGGGTCTCTTCAGGCCATTCGGATTGCAAAGAACACATCACTGTTAAATGTTACCGGCCCTGTCCCCGGTTACATACGGAGTGTCAACACGCCTGCCCGAACCGATCCGGTGACGCGTGCGGTCCATGCAAAGATGAAGGCACGAATTATCCCTCATGCAATATATATCAATGTGGTGGTATCATCGTCGATATTTGAGAGTAATTTCGCCGAGTGTGATGATCCACCAGAAAGTTGTTGCTAACAAAGTGATCTGTAACCTGAAAAAGTCGGATTTATGTGACGCTTTTGCTAGTGAATTCCTTGAGCAAGCGTCGTAGAGCAACTTGTTGACCCTGAAAAGCGACCCATTATACTCGGATTCCTTAATGCACGCGCATTCCAATAGTTCAAGTCTTCAGATATGAGCTTTATTATTCCTGCACCCCTATCCTATTCATCACTTACGTAGAACGACGAGCGAGCCTACAAAGACGATATTGTGTAAGCAAGAAATTAAGTCACCAAGATAGTCTCGAAAATAGATATACAGAACTGCAAGGTATAAGATATTTTACATTATTAGAGATGAATCTATAATGAGGATATTGATGCAGTATTTGTAATTTATCTATATTGAATATATTAATGACTTTTATTAAATATTTATAATTAATAATAATAGTATTCTTAAAGTCTATATTTTAAAATTTTAAAAAATCAAAATGTAAATTAATATATAAAATAGAAAAATATATTTATTATTATAATATATATATTATAACTATAAACTAAAGTTATATTATAAGTTATATTATAATAAAATTAAACTCAATAAATTTATTTAAAAATAAATTATAAATTTCAAGCTATTATAAGTTATATAATTATATAAATAATATAATTATACATTTTTATTTTATTTTAAAAAAATTCTCATTCAATTATTCTTTTCTTTATTTTGCCTTGATAGACTATATTATATATATATACATATATCATCCACTATTATCATTACTATTATTATTATTATTTAATATTTTCTTTCTTATTAATATTAAACAGAAATATAGCCTTCAGTATTATAATATTAATATAGAGTAATATCAATCTTTTTATGATCATAAAGAGAGAGGTCTTATTTCACTAACTAGTACTATTGATTTGGTATTACCCTCAAATGTCTGAGAGCAAATATTAGTACAGATTATATTATTAATGCTACTTTGGCCTACAACCTAAGCGGCGTTATTAGATATGTTCTGTGATTAAGTAGATAAACCTATTTAATCGATAAAAATAAATAACCATAAATTGATTGAATATCCAGATTGCACATGATGCAGATTGTCAGCGTAGGCGCAAGATATTTCTAGAAATTTCCGGTAGTGTCTTTGGTTTCTTGGCTTGGTTTCTTGGTTTCTCAAGCGCCGATACTGACCTTTCAGGTAAGCTCAAATTTTCTACCCGACTCACCGTTTACCTATCGTGTCCAGCAACGTGAACGTTTTACAGCTTTACATGCATCATTTGCCGGTACTTCCCTTCCCCGTGTTTTTGGGGTTATCATTTATTGTTCCCTTTTAATATCGCCAACACCTTCACACTTTCCGCTGACGTTGGCGACCTCGTCTTTGTTGTCTTCGCGCCCACCATTTACCTCTGATATTCTTATGCACAAAGTCAGTCTAATACTTTTAACGTTGACCTCTTTTTCGTAGGTTCATCACTACAACCCATTCGCACACTTGCCACACCAACGCTGTAATCAAGGTGACGCTCTCCTATTTTTGACTGTGTACTATATTCTGAACCCGGTTCCCCCCCCCCCCCCCCCCCCCCCTCTCTTTCTTTTTTTTATTTTTATTTTTATTTTTTTTATTTTTAATTTATTTTTTCCACCTGTAGCAAACAATGTCCATACCACCCACCATTTGGTATCGGCTCAATAGTTCGGATCGTGAGCCCGACTACATAAATGTGACTATTCCAAATGTCGCTCGGCTAGGAATTCCGCCGATATCACCTGTAGGCTAGAGCGTTGCGCCTTGAAATTACAGATCTGCAACCGTAGTTTCCAGGCTCTGATTGACAAGTACAAAATTGATGATGAAAATCCCATTATTGTGCAAGTGCCTTGTAAGTTGTAGGTTTACTTGAAGAGGAATGGTCAGCGAACCGTATGGTGGGTGACACGTAAAAATTATATAGTATCGAAACCAACTGAGGGGTTGAATATTTTTTTATCGCACTCAAATGTATATACCTCCGAGATTTCTATACCGAAGGTGATCTGCTGATTAGTGGAGCGTTATAAATGTACCCTATTGCCTTTCATCGTCAGTCATTTCATTTCTGACTACTCTTATCGCATTCTTCATCACTATCAGTCTCTCTCCAAGGTGGATTTCATTGCCCTTTCATTTTGCTATTATCGGTGCTCTTTCAGATTGCATGTTCGGCAAGGGATTTGTATAGGGATGTTTTAGAGTGGGGACCTGTTATTTTAGCGTGATCTTACTCAATTTCTCGCTATAAGCGCCATATCCGAGTTTATTCTCCGCGTTCACGGACAATTTTTTTATTTTTATTTTTTCCCGCAGACGACAAGCCTCTCCTGAACCAGCGTTGACACCATTAAGCACCAGAAGCTGGGAGCAGGTTAGCATTTGTTCGTCATAATATATTTTACCTAAACATCAAGGTGTCCATGTTTCATCTCGTTTCGTATATCGTACGAGGAGTCCGTCGACTGGTGCCAAATCCGCGGTGTTTTCCAAAAGCCAGGAAAACCAGCTGATAATCCTCAATGGCCGCCCTTTTGAACACAGTGGACTTCCTGTTGTGCTCTTCCACAGCGTCTTTGGCGAATTCATTCAAGATACGAAGAGAGACAATCTCCCAATACCCGACGGGTTACACGCGTGGACCGAGGGCATCAGTGAAGTTCCACGATGATGAAAGTGTTCGAGGGGCGGAAATCAGGAGACTACTTGCAAATATTTTTCGTCACGTGCCTGTAGAGCAGTATGGCGAAAATGCGCAAGTGATGGGGTTTTGCAGACCGACGCTCTCAACGAGGTCGGCTATCAGGTGATATTCGAAATATTGGATCGGGTGGATGTGACCCTTCGATACAAGGAGCCTTGTACTATCATGGATATTGGTCCTAATCAGATGTACGTATGTGTATGTTGTCGTAGTTAATTACTATTCTGATTCTGCTGAAGTACTTATCATTTCTCCCATGTAGTCAAAAAAATACGAGAAGTGTGCAGTTGCCCAACCTTCGTCGTTGCCATCGCCGGACCATGGCTCTGCATCCTTGGCGCTATCTTCGTAATCGAGCCTTTAATAGGCAAGCCAAGGGATGATACCCAATTAAATCGAATTGCGCGAGTCATTCAGGCACACGGGCAAACTGGAAACATTCTACGCATCCCTTGCTACGATTAATCCAGATGCGGAACAGCGATATTTCCCGATCATTCGGAGCTTCCCAGGCGAATATGGCGCGACCGTAAATTTTGCATACGTCTCCCAGCTCACTGATGATTGCACGAGGCTCGTGTGGAAAGCGAAGTCAGCTGCCAACCGCCCAATTGTCGTCGGGTTTGTGAGGAAATACTGCGATGATGTGCACATAATATGCTCTTCGAACATGCTCGCTCCCCAATCACTCCATTCTGGAGTTCCTATCCAATCACGAATATATCGAGGAAAGGCTCTGCACACCCTTTACACAACCGAAAATTCTTTCCTTACGATATACAAAAATATTGAGAGGGCCGTGAAACTTATGCATAACAGTAACCTCGTATTCGCGGATCTTCGCATTCCCAATATCCTTATCGTCGAGACAAGCGGAGGACGTCGCGCGAGTCGGATAGACTTTGATTGGTGCGGAACTGATAACAAGGACTTATTCTTTGTCGTTGAACCACAATATTGAATGACCTGATGGCGTGAAACCTGGTGCGGTTCTTAAGAGTGCACATGACCTGCAATGACTAGTTGGTGATCCCAAAATCATATACAAATTGTTGATTAATATTTCATGTTCCAGGCATAGCCGATCCAACCTTGTAGTCTCACTCTCATGGCGATTTAAAAAGTGGCAATTTTTCATTTGTCAATAAAAATTTTCAGCTGTGCAATCATTATTATCACATTCATAAGCAAAATCCATCGATGATGGGCTATTCACCGATCCCATTGGAGGATGGAAATCATCAAACTTTTTTTTTATTTTTTTATTTTAATTTCTCACGAAATATCTCTACGAAGTTCGGGATCCGGCGATGTTATGCCTAACAGAAACCCAGAAGAACGGAGGTTAAACATTATCTAGCGTGCTATCCAAAAACGTCGTTAGGCCGAGAGCGATTTCTGTGCCAAACAATCTCGGTGTGACCACGCTCCTTCTCGAATAATCCGCATTACAAATCACATGCTTGACCTTTTGCTTTGATAAATTCAACCCAACCAGGTCTGCTCCTTCTTCCAGACAAAATGGACGACGATGAAGTCGACCAGTTGGTGTATTCATCCGAAAGCGACGGAGGCAAAGACCACCCTTCGGCGTCCGCCTCAAAAAGTAAACAGTTGCCGCCTTCTTCCGAAAGCCAGGTGACCCTCAGCCAACTGTCCGTTAAACCACCTTCAGTCGCAACCTCTCGACACACCGATCTCGCCAAGACCGTGCTCAAGAAAATCAAACATCTCCAGTCATTACCTCCTCAGCCAGGCACCATGCCTCAACCAATACTTGCTGAAAGCAACGACCCCGACGAAATATCCAACTTCTATCTGAAAAAAATCCACGAACACTTCACACAGATACCTTGGATAGCAAGAAATCACATCCAATCCATCGAAAACTTCTGTTTATTGCATCAATATCACGAATTATTGTGTAGCTCCATTAAAAAGGAAGGACAATCAAATCTTAGCGTAAAACGTAGAGCCGGAGACCTCATTCGAGATCAGTGCGACACAATCCCAGATAATTTCATCAAAAACAACCTAGTTTTTGCAACTCGTTATCACGATGTTTGTAACGTGCTTGGCGCGAATATCAAGTACATTAAGAGAAAAAGGGATATTTCAAAAGATAGCATTAAGAATATCGGCAAAGAAGAATGGAAATGGGTAATACAAACATCATCTCAACAATAAAACCCAGATTATTGCTACTCTTTGCAAAAACACATTCCAACCTATAAGATAATTCAGTTGTTTTCGTCCTTACTCAAGAGACTCATCGATTCGGCACTCTATCCACAGAGAACGGCATTCAAAAGGAGGCCGAAATAGCACACATCTCATGTTTCAAAACCCGTACAACTCAACATAATGTGTCTTTTTCAGTTATCCATTGTGCGAGGTGAGTAGGGCCAACCAAAAAAGAGATGGTTAATCAGATTGTTGTAGGATAGAAGCAATCCTCGGGAAAAGCTTTTGCGTGCTATAATTTCCATCTCAATCACGGAGCCGGTTGCAAATCCAGATAATCTACATAATATTCGAACCGGATGATTGCAAACCGGGCCATCTACACGAAGCCCTAAAGCGGGTGAAGTTGGACGAGGGAACTTGAACAATCGATGCACCCACCCAAAGCGGAATTAGAAATTGTATGGTGTGAACGTCGGATAACGGGACAGAACTTAAACAGCCGATCTCGAATTGCCATTAAGGATCGAACCCCAAACAATGGATCTTCCAATCGGATCCCCAGAGCAAATATTACAGAGATATTAAATTAAAGTTATAAAGATGAATGTTGTTTGACGGAACAAACTGCTAAAAAGAGTAGATCTAAAAGTAAACAATCGACGTTGATAAAGATTCCTTTTCGTGCGATTGTTTACCCAAACAGATCCCGAAGCGGGTGACGGGACAGATATCAACAATCGGCGCCGAACTGTTAAAAAGAGCTCGTCAAAGCTAGAATGATAAGGGCGATATGTGTCAATTGTTTGACGACGGGACCAAACTTGGAAAAAACCAATCAGATTAGCACAAACTAGATGTGACGGAACAGAAGTCAACCATTGATGCCGAATTACGCGGATTCGCAAGGGATCTTACATCGGGACGAAGCACATGAATGACAGGGTAACAAGAGATCGGATCCTGGGTGAATGCTGGGCGACGGACTCTAACGCTGGATCTAATACTGGATCCTCCGAATTGGATTACAAGGGTAGACATTGAACATTTGACGCCATTTAGCGAACTCCACGGCTCGGGTGTTTGAACGTCATACTTCCTTGATATTTCTGCATACTTATCACATTTAAAATTTCTTGAGTAAATTCCATAATTTTTTTATATTTTACTATTATATCTATAATATATATCTAAATTAAAATTTATATATTTAATTATAACATTAATTTAAATAAAAATAATTATTATAAATAGGTTTGATCTAGAGTATTTTAATATTTTATAGATTAATCTTATAGAACCTTATTTAAAAATATTATATATATCTTAACTCATAATTATAATATATAAATTTATGTGATTATATGTAAAAGTTACTTATAAAAATTTAATTTTGAAAATGAAATTATTTTTTTTAAAATATTTATAAAATTATTATTATTATTATTATAAATTTAAATTTATCTATACTATAGATTAAGAGATATTTATCTAATCTATAAAATTAATATATAAATTAAATATGAAATAAATTTTAAATTAAATAAATATTAATATTAGTTCTATTTTAGTTTTGAATAAATATTATTTTAAGTAATATTTTAGTATAGTTATATTAACTTAAATATTAATTTATATAATTTATTTTAAAATTATAATTACTGATCTTAAAATTAAGAGTTATAATATAGTAGATTCTTAATTAGAAAATATATTAGATTTTTTTTATTTTATTTTCTTAATCTTCTTAACTTCTTAGAGTCTTTAGTAGAATATAAAAATAGATAAGTTTAAAATATATCTATCTATAGACTTACTAGTTCTTTTGCTATAAACTATTTTAATCTAAGATTTATTTATTCTAGTATAATATACCAGTTCAATAAAGACAAATTATAAAGTTAGGGCTACTATATAGTTTGACTTAAGCTTCTAGTTACTTTGCTAAAAAGTAATAAAATATTCAATAGTTTCTGCAAACTCACATAATATAGATAATTTTAGTAAGATTTTAATTAAGCAGTCTGATATAATATAGATAATTTTAGCAGATTTCTTAAATAAAACAGATTTTTTAAATATAGCAGATGATGTAGATTCTTTCTAAATTGACAGACTTTTTGATAACTTAGATAATATAGATTTTTTCTAAGTTGGTAAACTTCTTGAAAATAACTTAGAAGATATAAATTCTTTAAAAATAGTAGATAACTTAAAGATAGCAGACTTCTCTTCTTGATGACAAGATTATATCAAAGACTGCTTTATTTGTATAAACAGATTTACTATAGATAAACTAGTTTTATAGTAAGATAGCAGACTTTTTAAATAAAGTAAACTTCTTTTCTTTATATAAAAAAGTAGACCAAAGTAAAAAATAGACATTAAGCTTATAATCTCCTAAAAGTAACTTTAGAGTAGATGTTTCTCTTAAGTATTTTAATATTTCCTAGATTAAGTAGCTCTTGGTAGATATATCTCTTAAAGTATAGTAGATAGACTTGTCTTTTACTTTCTGGTTTCAATTTTAGACTGAGGTTTATTTACTCTTATTTCTGAGATATTTTATACAGTTTTGATTACTATCTAGTTACTATATATATAGCTAACTATAGATTACTATTTCTAGTAATATTTAGTTATTTCTGTTAAGAACATAAATCTCAAATTTAAATACATATAATGTATCAGCTAGAAATACTAATCTCAAATTCTGATATATATAATATATCAGCTAAAAATATTTTATACTCTTATTTAACTATCTGGATTATTTATACAATTTGGTACAGTAGAGTAGTTCTAGTTAGTTGTAAAAGAATACCTTGCTAGAGTACTATTATATAGTTCTGAAAGAGTTTTCTAGAAGTTTTGAATATTCTGAAAGACTGTTTTTTTTAAGATTAAGATCAATTTCATATGAAGTATATTTTCTATGCTTATTGATTTCAAGATTAGATTAATGTTTTAACCAAAGTCCTTTCTTGAACTTATTCTAAATATTCAGAATTTTTCTTATTTCAGAAAGTTCAAGAAACTAAGACCAGCTTAGTTGAATTAGTATATTGCTCTAAATAATACTCAATTAGGAATTTCTGAATCTAGTTAGAAGTAGGATCTAATATAGTATAGGTTTACTTCAGAGTAGATTGAGGGTCATCTTTCTCCAATAATATTCAGGTTACACAATCTTTTGGCAACACTTTCAACACAGTTTCTGGAGACAAGCTACTAGTATTATGGCAACCGACAAGTATCCTGAGATACATACTAGGCAGGTGGCCCTAGAGCATTTGAATGGCAGCAAGTAGGGAGAGGCCCTGGTTTGGGGGGCAGTATGAGGGGCCTACTAGTGGGAGGACATGGTGGAGGAGGGGGAGGAGCTGGAGGTCAAGGGTCTGGCAGAGCAAGCTTTGCAGAGAAGGTGAAGGGGAGTCAGCAGGGAGCTGGACTAGAGAGCTGGTTGAGGGGGGGGAAAGTGCCGGTGAGGGCTATAAGGCAGCAACCTCATGGGGGTGCCTCTCAGGAGGGCCATAGGGGTGGAGCTGGGGGAGTAGTGGCTGAGGCAGAGACTACTGATAGGGGTGTGATGGGCGATCTGGAAAAAATCTAGATGAGACTACTGATGGTGAGCTGAGCAGTAGGAAGGGCATGAGGCCTGGGGATCTGGCAGATGGTGTAATGGGACTGGCAGTGGCTCTATTACTCAAGAAGTCAATATCAGAATTTGCAGTCACAGTGTGTTTCCGGGGCTTGGCAGTGATAGCAAAAATGGTTCTGGGGCTGATTGCAAAGCAGATGAGTGGTGCAGCATCGGTTAAGTTCCTGAAGGGCCTTGAAGGGGTGGAGGTAGGATTTGAGGAGGCTGGGCCACTGGAGGAGGCTCTGAAGGCTGAGATGAGAGTGGGTGAGGTGTGTGTACCAATGGTGAGATGTCTGCGGTGGGACCTGAGAGTAGTGTAGCTGCTGGTAAAAGGAGTTCCCACTGTTACTGCTGAAGAGATGAGGAAGAGAGTCGAGGAGATAATGGCAGAGTATGGGGAGATAGTTGATATTAGGTTCAGAGTGTGGGAAGGAACCTCCCTCTGGATAGAGGATTTTGATGTCAGGATTCAGTTGGCTGAGCGGGAGGCTATGGGGAAGGCATGGGACTAGCCCTCAGTGATAATGTGGAGGGCTTTCTTGTGTAAGTGACGAGAGTAAAGGAGAGTGAGGAGGAGGAAGAGGATTTGCTGGAAGCACTGGAGGAGTTAAGTGGAGCGGTGGAGAGGAGGGTGAAAGCATGGAAGGCATTCAAGGAGGTGACGCATCTTGAGGTGGTTGGAGGGAAGCAAGTCCACATCAACAAGGAGGTATGGGAGAGGTCCCAAGGGCATAGAAGGCAGAGAGAATTGCTGGCAAAAATGGGGGCAGAGGCGATGAGGATGACAAGTGATAGTGTAACTACTGGAGGTACTGAGGCAAGTGTCTGGGCTGCTAGTAGTGGAAGGAATGAGGAGGGGAGGCAGGTGGAGGCCAAGAAGGGGCTGAGCAAGAATCTATATAAAGATGGCATACTTGAGGTTTGGGAGGAAATCTGGGAGGGTTCACCTTCACCCTCTCTCCTTATCAGAAGAGGTCTGGCAGTGAGAGGTAGAGTGGTAAAGGATGTGCCAATGCATGGTACTCAGCAGGTGCGCTTTGGAGTCCCAAATACAAAGAAGGGGGGATTGGTAGAGAAGACTGGTGAAGAAGAATTGGTAGATGTCCTGGAGGAGGGATGGAATGAGTTGGTGAGTGTAGGGGCTGATACTATAATATTGGATGGAGGGAGGCCAGTGACCCCCAGAGGGAAGGAGGTGAGAAACTTGCTCTGGGTATGCCAGATGATGAACAACTTGGCAGCAGAAGAGCTGGGGGAAGTCGACCTCCAAGTGATGAGCGATAAGTATTGGGCAAGGATCCTGCAGGGTGAGGGAGTGGTGGCAGCATTGAAGGCCGAAATTCTGGCAGTATACTTGGAGGAGGAGGGGTATGAGGTAGATAAGGAGAGAGAAGCTGCTCTGGCAGTTATGGTGGGTGAGCAGGCTGCCTACTGTTGGACTAAGTGGCATGGACTGCAGCTCTGGCAAGAGGCTTGCTTGGAGTACCATGAGGAGTTTGAGGAAAAGGAGGATGGGGAGATGGCTGAGATTCTGGCTGAATTGGAGGCTAAGAGGGCTGAGGAAGCAGAAGCTATTGCTGAGCACAACCTGGATAGGGCACAGGAGGAAGTCGACATGGAGCAGTAGAGGACACATCTGAAACTATATAATTTCTCTTATGAATAGTACAACCAATATTTTTTCTCTGAACATGAATGGGTTATAGGGGGCTTATCGACATAAGAACATTTTTACTTGGCTGAAGGGATTGGAGGCCGATCTCTTCCTCTTGCAGGATGTCAGGTGTGAGGATGACTTGGATAGACTGGAATGGATGAAGGAGTAGGGTGGTGAGGCAGTTTGGAGGGGTAAGGTTGGAATTCTGGTGCGGAAGGGCAGAGGGGAGATACAGGATGTGCAGAGTTAGGAGGATAGATTGGTCTGGGGTGAGTGGATATGCACAGGTTGGGAGCCAGTCATGGTGGGCTCCTGCTACTGCCCTGCAGTACAGGGCAAGCAGGTGAATTGGGTGACAGGCCTACAGGAGAGTGAAATTCTTATGGAGGTTGGGGTAGATGTGCTTGGGGGGGACTTCAATATGGTCCATGATATATTGAGAGACAGAACTGATGGAGGATGAGGGGCTGTGGGTCGGAGTGGAGGTCTGATGGCATGGAAGGAAGTGGAAAGACTGAGTGCTCTGGTGGATGTAGGTAGGGAATGCTGGGGGAATAGGAGGGTGTACATGCACTGGGCCGGGGGACTGGGGATGAGGATTGATTGGATTCTGACAGCTAGCTACTGGGGCTTAGATGTTTGGAAGTTGCTGGAGGTGGAATGGTGTCCTTGGTTGGATCATTGGGGGCTTTTAGGATAGGGACATTTTGGGGGGAGTAGGGATGGGCCTGGACATTGACATCTCAATTCCTCCTTACTAGATGATAAGATCCAGTGAGATAAATGGGCTGAAGGAGTCCAACTACAGGTAGAATGCTGGAGACAGGAAGGTGTCCCAGTTGATATTCGGTGGATGTGGATGAAGGAGATGGCCAGGACTTTCTGGAGTGAGGCTGGTATGGAGGCGGGGAGACAGAGGAGGTGGAGGGTGCGGTGGGCTTCTAGTAGACTATCACGACTCTTGGAGGACTGGGCAAGACTGGCAACATTTGAGGGAGAAGTGAACTGGTGATTGATATGGTTAAGAATGGAGGTGGCTGAACTACAACAGATGCTGCGGAATGAGGAAGAAGCAAGGGTCCAGGGTCTGGCAGTGCAGCTTCATTGGTAGGAGCTGGAGGATGGAGAGCAGCCCTCAAAGTTTCTCATGAGAGCCCTTCAGGCAAGAAAGATGTAGCACAGGTGGGAAGGGGTAGTTAATGCCAATGGTTTATTAGTGCATGGGGTATAAGACATTCTTGGATTGTTAAAGGAGCATTGGAGTGGATTGTGGAGTGAGAAGGAGGGTGGGGCAGATGCTGAGGACATTGATCGGGCATTGGAGGGTTGGCACCCTACCCAAGCAGATGGGTTGGGTGACTTAGTACTGCCAGTGCTAGAGGAGGAGATCCACCAGGTTCTTGCCATGACAACCTTGGGTACGGCACCTGGGGAGGATGGTCTGCCCTGGGACTTCTGGAAAAGGATGGTGGGAGTCCCTAGAATACTGGGAGAGATGACAGTACTGTGTAATTGGATTCTACAGACAGGGAGATAGATGGGAGAACAGGATCTAGGACTGGTGACATTGCTTTATAAGAACAAAGATAGCCAAGAGGACTGGAAGAACTGGAGGCCGATTATGCTACTGGATATGGACAGAAAGTTGGTTACCAAAGTGGTGGTCACAAGGTTGCAAAAGGTGGCCCAGCAAGTCTTGGGTGAGGAGCAGTGGGGCTTTGTGGGAGGCCAGCTCATCAGAGATGGCACAGCATGGGTGCATGGCATTATTGAAGGGGTATGAGCCAGTGGACTAGATGGGCATCTGGTCTTTTTGGACCAGGAGAAGGCTTATGACCAAGTGCAACAGGTCTGGCTGGCGAAAGTTTTGGATAAGATTGGGGTCCTGTGACAGTTCAGGACCACCATGATCAGCCTACTGAAAGGAAGTAGGGTGGCACTCATATGTAATGGACATAGAGGGGTTGTATTTTCCCTAGGTAGGGGGGTGCCCCAGGGGGACCCTCTGTCTCCCATTTTGTATGCTTTGTCTCTGGAGCCCTTCATGGACAGAATCAGGCAGAAGATAGTGGGGCTCTCTATCTTTGGCATCAGGTGGAAAGTAGGAGTGTTTGCCGATGACATGGTGGTCAGTCTAGGATCAATTGCAGATATTGAGAAGCTCCAGGAAACAGTGGAGTGGTATGAGGCGAACTCTGGGGCTAGGCTTAATTAGCATAAGTGCGAAACAATGGTGTTAGGCAATGGTCTGGTGGGCGGAGAGATTATTGGTACAATTGTCCCTGCTGGTGAGGCGGTTAGGTACTTGGGTATTTATCTATCAGTATATGGGTCAGTCCTACCCAGACTTTGGTGGAAGCAGAGGGTTGACATTTGGGAGGAGGCCCTGCGGAGTTGGGGGGGCCGCCAATTGTCTCTGGCAGGACGCATTTTGATTCTGAATGTCTATTGGCTGCCGAAGGTGTGGTATCTGGCTTATCATCTGGACTTCCTGGCTTGGGTGATGAAGCGATTGATGAAGCTGGCCAAAGGGTGGATCTGGGCTAGAAGGTGGAGTCAGATCAGCTGGGAGGTCTTGTCCTTACCAGTGGCGAGTGGGGGACTTGGGCTGGTTGACTTTCCTAAGAGGCTGCACTGCTTGAGAGCATGGTGGCTGAAGAGAGCAGTGGAGTTGAGAGGGGGTGGTTGGGTTCCCCTTCTGCAGAAAGTATGGGAGATGAGGTCCTCACTGAGGGGTTCGACTGGTGATCTCTTAGTGCTTGTGGGCCTTCAGAACTCCAGACAATTGTGATACAAAGGCTTCTGGTGGGGAGTGGTGGAGGGGGTGCACCACATTGGAATTAGGTGGCAGGAAAATGAAGGAGAGGAGGCTTGGGACCCAGCGATATGGAGATGAGACTGAGTATTACTAGGAGGTGTTCCCTTAATTGAGTTTGATATTGGTGATGAGATCGAATACCAATGGGGACTAGGCCAGGATCTGTGGCCTAGCAGTTGGCAGGGTGTAGAAATAGGCGAAGAGTGGGACTGGCAAAGTATTTGGGCCTGGAGTGCCAAGGTGAGGAGGTGGCTGCCACCAAAGTACTGGGTGGTCTGGTGGCATGTGCTGAGGCGAAATGTCATGCTCAACTTCCACTCTGGTCACCTTGTCAAGGGAGGCTGCTTCGACTGTAAAGAGTATTATAATGTAGGGCAGGAAGAGGGATATGTACAGATGCCTGAACATTGACTAGGGGAGTGTGAGGTACTTAGTACCTTTTGGCAGAACATTAGAGATCATCTGGGAGTAGTGTATAGGGGAGCTGATGGGCAGGGGCAGTGGGAGGATCTAAGAGGCCAACTAGAGGGGGGGGTGGGGAAGGAATGGCTGACATTAGGTTGGGCTTTGGCCATTTGGGTGGGGCTGGCCAGTCACTAGTTATTTGTTTTTGAGGATGGGAGGAAACTTGGCTCTGAGGTCAGGCTGAGGAGGTGGTGTAGCCTTATGGAAGACACCTTGATGGGCTAGTGGCTTGGTTGGGGGTTGAAGGGGGGTCGAAGGCGTCGTTTGGTAGAACAAATCTGTAGACAGAGTGGGGGGAGGGTTGGTGTTATGGGTGAGAAAGTGATCTTTGTTCGTGTAGATAGAGAGAGTAGCACCCCTATGGGGATTGGGTAGTGGGAGGGTAAAATGTAAAATTATTAATAGACAGGTAATAAAAGGAGGAGTCCAAGTAACTATAAAAAA
>RBNI01000768.1:0-27137 GCA_003990745.1 Jimgerdemannia flammicorona | reverse complement strand
CTGGCCAACAGATCCTTCTGCAGCTGTCTCCCCTTCGCCTTCTCTCAAAGCACCTTGTCCATTCGCACCTTCTTGTCCTCGATCACCTCCACTACCGTCCTAGCCTCGTAAGCCCTCCAAGCCCTTTGCCTCCTCTCCACAGCCCCCACTAGGTCCTCAAGCACCTCCAGCAGGTCCTCCTCTTCTTTCTCTGACCCCTTCACCCTTGAAACCTTGCACTCCACCAGGCCCCACTTCAGTGCCACTGGCCAGTCCCTAGCCTTCCCAGTATTCTCCATCCCAAACAGCCTCAGCCAGACATCCACATCTCCAGTCCTGAGCTCAGTCCCCTCCCATACCCTGAACCCAATATCAACTACCTCGCCATACTCCTTCACCACCTCTGTGACCAGCCTCCTTGTCTCCTCCTTCTTCACCGTTGGCAAGTCTGCAATCACCAGATAAACCACCTGGGGGTCCCAGTGCATACACCTCACCATTGGCACTGAAATCCTCCAACCACCACACCCTTCTCCACTGCCTCCAGTAGCAAATCCTTCTCTTCAAACCCCAACTCAACTGCCTCCAGCTTCTTCAAAAACTTAACTGAAGCTGCACCCTTCACCTCGCTCGCCAACATCCCCAGCACCATCTTCGCCATCAATACCAAGCCATGGAAGCACAATGTGATGGCGAATTCCGCTCTTGATTTCTTGGGTAACAGGGCCGCCACCAGGCCTGTTACACCATCCGCCAGGTCCCCAGGCCTCGTGCCGCTCCCCTGTCCAGGTCCCCCATCAGCTATCATATCTGGATTTTTTTCCAGATTGCCTGTCACACTGCCATCAGCAGTCACCGCCCCAGCCACTACACCACCAGCCCCACTATGCTGTCTCCCCAGAGGAGAGGCCTCTTTGTTACTCATGGCAGCAGTCACCTTCCCCAGCTCCAGCCAGCCATCTAGCCCCATCGCCTGCTTTCCCATCCTGATTTTGTCTGTGAAAGTCATCCTCCCTCCCCCCTGCAGCCTTGCACCTCCTCTGCCACCACCCCTGGCCTTGCGTCCCCTCATTGAAGCCCTCAGCATGCCAATACCAGCACCTCGACCTCCCCCCACATGTTGCCAGTCAAAGGCACTGGGGCCCCCCTGCCCAGTACGCTCACCAGGATGCATGTTGCTTGCCATCTTGTTAGCATCAATACTTGAAGACATTGTCGAAAGTGTTGTCTGAGTTTTGTGTCACCCGAATGGTACTGGTGAAAGGCGTTTTGGCAGAATGAGTATTATTAACTATATATAATATATCAGACCTTATCTTAAATATAAGATATATGAGAGATTTTACTGCTTTCTAATAGGAAATATTATTAGTTCTAAACAAATTTCAGATACAGTATTACTGGACTTCTTTAGTCTCACAGATATCTCTATAAAGGTTCTAATAAGTTTATATTTACTTATACTGAATTGTTCAAGTATAGTCTGAATAAGTGCTTGCAAAAAACCAAATTTAGTCAAATTGACATTTAATTTGATTCAATATAAACCAAATCAAAGCTTAATTTGATTTGACTTTTATTTGATTTGACTTTCATTTGGTTTGGCTTTTGTTTGATTTGATTTGGCTTTTATATAATTCCACCTTCATTTGATTTGACTTTCATTCAATTTGACTTTCATTCAATTTGACTTTTATTTGATTTGACTTTCATTTGATTTGGCTTTTGTTTGATTTGATTTGGCTTTCATTTGACTTTCATTCAGTTTGATATGAGTCCTATGACTTTCAGAATCACATGCTTTAAGGATACCCAAATTGAATTGATTCAAATTGATTCAATTTGGTTCCAAACCTAAGTTGAATTAATTCAATTCAGTCCTAAACCCAAATTGAATTAATTCAATTTGGTTCCAAACCCAAATCGAATTGATTCAATTTGGTTCACATACTACCCACACACTACACTACTCACAATAAACACTCTCTTCCAATATATTAACTATATTAGAGGAACTGTTTTCACCACTACTACTATCTATAGAAGATACTAGAGCAGTCTTGGTATCAGTAGATACAACTTTAACAAGTATAAGTATAACCTCATTATAATAATCTAATATGGAGAGAAGAAAAGAAAAAGAAAAATAAAAACTACAAGAATGCTTGAGATCTAAAAAGAATTTACAAAGATAGACAAAAATGATGAAACTAGAGTGAAATGCAATTACTGTTCAGCAATATATAAATTTGTAGATAGTTCAATAACAAATATGCAGGACCGTTTTACTCAGAGCCATAAAGTTAAACAAGCAGAAGCAATGGATTTATTTCTTTCACAAGTATTATTAATTCACTTTATCTTTTTTTTTTTTTTTTTTTTCTATTTTATTTATTATTATTTAAAATTTTTCTTATTATAATAATAGCCAAAATTCAATATACAATTATTTCAAGTGAAGCTTATTTACTGGATTATTCAGGATAATCAGCCTTTTATAGTTGTTGAGAATTTAGAACTGAGAGATATTTTTCACCTTTTGAAATCAGATATTACTATTCCTTCTACTGGAATGATTTGAAATGAAATCAGATCAACTTTTGAACAAAGTTGGAATGTCATCAAAATTAAACTATAGGTAAATCTTAATAGTTTGAATCTTAATTCAAATAATCCAAATTTACTTTAATTCTAATAATCTGAATCTCATTTAATTCATTGGAAACTGAAATATATCAGGTTGAATATCCTTTACTCTTGATATATGGACATAGCTGAATATACATATATTTCTTAGAATTAATGTACATTGGATCTATCAGGATTGATAACTCAATTCTATGTTGATTGATTTTATTGAGCTGTCAGGATTTCACTCAGGTGAAAATCTTACTGATACCTTCTTGAAGTGTATTAAAGACTTTGAAATACAGACAAAGGTATATATTTTTCAAAAAGAGTATTTTTGTACTTTTGGATTATTGTTTGATATTTAAAAATTATCTTATATTTCAAATTATTTACTCTAGGTATTAGCTATAACAACAGACAATACAACTAACAATAATGTTTTATTTCAAACAATTTATGAGGAGTTCAATCATATCAGTCTAAACCATCTATTAATACAACATATATGATGTATGGCTCATATCATTAATCTGGCTATTCAGGATTTTATTACCTGTCTGAAGACTGATCAAGATACTGTTGATATAACTGAAGGTGGAGAAATTTCAAAACTTTGAATGATTATTATGAAGATTTAATTATCTTTACTACATCAAGAGGAATTTGTTAAGAAGTGCAAAATATTTGGACTCAAACCAAAAGAACTTATTTTAGATGTCAAAACTTGATGGAATTCAATATATTCTTTGATTGAGCAAGCCTTAGAATTTTCAGATATAAGTCTTTTATTCATTTTTAAATTCAATTCAAAATTCAATTCAAAATTTGATTCAAATAATCTAATAAATTTATTTTCTATAATATATAGCCTTTAACTGCAACTGTTATTGCAGACAAAGACTTAAGAAAATATACTATTGGAAGTCATACTTGGGAAATATTGAAAGATACTGTGAAAATTCTAAAAAGCTTCAAAATAGGAACAGATCTTACTGCTTGAGAAAAATATCCAACAATCTATTCTACTGTTCCAATTTACAATTTCTTACTGGATATGTTGGAAGAGCATGATAAGAAGATTCAAAAAACTATAGATGAGCAATTGAATACTATAGGAGAGCAATTGAATACTATTAGAGAGCAATTGAATACTATTCATCTGACACTAACAGTGGCTATTGATAAGTTGAAAATATATTATTCAATAACAGATATTCCAACTTATTATATTGATACTGGTAAGCAAAATTTTGAAACTTGAGAACTATATGAATTTTAAATTTCAAATTTTTATATTTTCAATTTATTTTTCTTCAAATATACTAGTACTTAACCCCAGACTTAAACTATCATATTGTACATCTCACAAATGGAAGTCTGAATGGGTTGAGGCTACTAAGAGAGCTGTTTATATAACTTATGATGAAACCTATACCCCTCTCCCTGGATCAGTTTATCAAGAATGGTCTAATATTATGGATACTGAAATCAATGATATTGATGCTGTATTACAATAACATATATTCAACAAAAGACAAAACCTGATAGCAAACCCTGAGCATGAGGTAGATATTTATTTGAAAAGTGAAATTGTTGAATATCTGATAAGAATTAATATATTATCTTAGTGGCAAGTAAGTTGAGACTTTAATTTGAATTATATTAAAATCAAATTATATTTAATTCAAATTAAAATATATTCAAAAACATTAGAGCTATATTGGAGATTTTCCAAATCTAGTAAAAATGGTATGAGACTATTTAGCCATTCCAGCAACAATTGCTCCAATTGAGAGAATCTTTACTAATAGTAGGGATCTTGTATCACTTAAAAGAGGTACTTTAAAATCAGAAACAATTCAGGAATATATATATTTAAAGGCATGGTAATTAGCCTAGTACTAGCCAACCCCAAAATCTCGAAATGTAACTATTTTTATATAATTAAATTGAAATACTTATCATAAAATCCCTCTGATATGGTGCTTTGAAAGCAGACATTTGAAGGGCCCAGATCAGTTAGAACACTCTGGCAACACTGGTGGTTCAGAGAGGGCTGGGTCTAGTGGACCTTTCTAAGAGGCTGCACTGTCTGCATGCTTGGTGGTTGAAAAGGGCTGTTGATTTGCAGGGAAGAGGTTGGGTGCCACTGATGCAGAAGGTGTGGGAGATGAGATTCTCCCCATAAGAGTTCTCAGGAGATTTGCTGTCTCTGGTGGGACTGGATGGAAGCTGACAACTACAGTATAAGGGCTTCTGGTGGGGGGTAGTAGATGGGGCACACCAAATAGGCCTGTGCTGACAAAGTAATGAGGGGGGGATGCTGTGGGGATCAGCTATGTGCCACTGCTTCTGGGGGGTATTCTATTTACTGAGTTTGATATTGGTGATAGGGTTGAGTGTCAGCAGGGTCTTGGTCAGGATCTTTGGCTGAGTGGTTGGCAGGTAGTAGGGATTGGAGAGGAGTGGGACTGAGTAAGAGTCTGGTCATGGAGTACTGAGGTGCAGAAGTGGCTTCCTCCCAAGTTCTGAGTGGTCTGGTGGCAGATGCTACAGAGGAATGTCATGTTGAATTTCCATGCTGGGTATCTGATGAATGGTGGCTGATATGATTGTGAGGAGTATTATAATGTCAGACAGGATGAGGGTTTTGTGTAGATGCCTGAACATTGACTGAGAGAGTGTGAGATTCTGGAGGATTTTTGGATAGAAGTAGGAGACTGGCTGGGGGTGGAAAGATGGCTGGATAGAGAGAGGTCGCTGAGAGGATTTGAAAGCTAGGTTAGTGGGTGGTGTGAGTAATGAATGGCTCACTATAGAGTGGGTTTTAGCAGTATAGATAGGGCTGGCTGGACATTGGCTCTTTGTTTTTGAGAAGGGGTGACAGATGGATATACAAGAGAAGCTGCCAAGATGAAAGGGGTTGATGGGGAATTTGCTGACTGGATGGTGGGTTGGTTGGAGTCCCCAGGGTGGGTGATGCCACCAGCTAGTGGAGGGGATCTATAAACAGAGTGGTGGATAGGTGGAGATGGTGAATGACAAAGTAGTCTTTCAGTAAGAGAGAATGGGGAGAGGAGGAAGTCCCTAGAGAGATTAGTTAGAGGTGGGCACAGTGTATTATATAACAAATAGATGGGTATATTAATAAAGGAAGGAGTCTAAGTAACTATAAAAAAAAAAAAAAAAAAAAAAAAAAAAAAAAAAAAAAAAAAAAAAAAAAAAAAAAAACAGACATTTGAAAGCTTAAGATATGGCAGATGCTTTAAAAGCAAGCACTTCAAAAGTGTAAGATATGGTGGACACTTTGAAAGTAGAGCAGAAGTTATTAGGATGAATACTTTGAAAGCAGGACAGATATCATTAGAGTACTATAGTTATGGTCATGGGTCATGGGAATTGTGATGAAAGTTATGTTGAAAACAGGAAGCTTAAGATATAGTGAGTGCTTTAAAAGTGAGCAATTTGAAAGCTTAAGATATAGCAGATGTGGGCACTTCAAAAGCTTAAGATATAGTAGGCACTCTAATCTAAAATGTATAAACAAGTACTTCTGATGTGAAAATTTCTATAAAAAAAAAAAAAAAAAAAAATGTCCTCTTCCTCTCTCTACATCAATCTTCATATACTTATTAAAGATCTTATCAGAGTATTGCAGAAAATGAATAAGAGAATCCATAAAGTCTCCAGTCAGCTTAATGAAAGAAGTCTAGAGTTGAATGTAAGAAAATAAGAATGAAGATTCCTGAGGTAATTCAAGAATTTGATCTAACATAGAAAAAGTATTCAAGGCCAAACCCACTACTACTGCTATCAATCTAGACATAGGTGAAGCATTCAAGGCTGAACCCACTGCCATCACTACTGCTGTCCCAAATACTTCTGCTGCCATTGCTGCTACTGCCATAGCCCCCAACACTGCTGCTGCCATAGTCCCCATTGCTGCCACCCCCAATGTTGCTGCTATTGATATTTCAGACTCAGACATTGAAGTGGAGGATGATATACTCACCAATGCTGCTACTATTGAGATTTCAGATTCAGACATTGAAGTGGAGATCAATAACATATTTGAAATTTCTGATAATGATACTCCAGACATTGTAATTTCAAGTGATGAGGAGGTTCTGGTTCCAAAAAGAGGTCATCTACATACCATTTGCTACAATTATAGATGATATAGAAAGAAATATAGTATGATATCTTGAATCTGTCAGAATATGAACCCCTTGACTCCAAATCTATCTCTCCAAAAAAGAACATATAATAATACTCATCGGGCAGCAGTAGCTAGATATAAGAGGAATTATTGATAGTCTGTATCATTGATAGCCTAGCCTGTGTTGTAATCAATAAAATTTTTATGATATTATCATTCAAATAAAGTCTCCATTTGATTGGACCCTAATTGAATCGAGGCTCTATTCAATTTAACCCTAATCAAATCAAGGCTCTATTTGATTTGACTTCCATTCAATTCAACTTCTATTCAACTTGAAAAAATTTCAATTTGATTCAACTTTTCAGATCTTCTATTTAATTTGACTTGATTTCATTCAATTCATTTGTGAGTACTAGTCTGAATATAGGTTCTTTAGCTTAAGTATATATTATATATACATCTATTATATATAATAGATATCTTCAAAAAAAAAAAGACATATTGCTCATTTCTATCATTTTGAACTCCTTATATAGTACTGCCTTTACTTTATTAATCTCACTCATTATTCTAATTAGAATAATATCATTAACTCAAATTCTTAAATATAACATTTCTGAGAATATATAATAAGTATATATATATATATTTGCTTTGCAATACTTGAATCCATTATCTTTTATGAGATATTTATTAATTTTCAATTTTATAGCCTTTTTCACTCTTTTTTCTTATATGAATAAATGTCTTTATTATAGTTTACCAGCTCACTAGTTATTGCTATATAGGTATACTTATAGGTAAGTTTATATAATATTTGCTTTTATTATAATATGTCTTAGATAGGTTCCAATATTCTTCAAAATCTGCTTGAATTTTGCTATCTAGCCTTGATCTGTACTTATTTTTACTCTTTAGAGATATATCCTCTTTATTATCCTTATATAATTCTTAGCTCTAATAGTTCCATTAGTATATATATTGGCTGCTCTGGTACTAATTTAGGTAATGGGGATGCCTTTAGTGGGATTTTAACTACTATTTTAGATATAAGAGTTATTTCACTCACCTTTGAAGTTTGTATAAATATTATAGACTATACTGTTGAGTTGGATATAGAGATAGGAATTTCAATATAAATTTCCTACTCAGTCTACTTTAACTAAATATTATGAGATATAATTAGATAGAGTTTCTGAGAGTTTTACATCTATATACTACTTTGTCATATTCAAAAATTATATACTTATCTATCTTAGACTCAAACTTACCATTATTGCTACTATTATCTAGAATGTAAGTCTTGTTTTCAAATATATATTGGTATGAGATATCAGACTTAGATCCACTCTATAATTCTTTAGGGATAAATTAGTATCATTTCTAGATTATTGATTATTATCAGATTTCTTAATTAGAACTCAAGAAATATAATGATTTCAGATATATATTACTATATTTACTACTTTAGTCCAAAAGGAGTATAGTAAACTAACTATATTTATTATTATTTAAGTTATCTCCACTATTGTTCAATTAAAGTATTTTGCCACACTATTCTGCTCAGGTATATAGAGAGCTGTCATAGAATATTAGATACTGTACTTCTTTAAGTATCTAAAAACTTTATTGATATATTTCTTGCTATTATCTAGGCATAGAATCTATATCTTATATTCTGTTTTATTCTCTATACTTGTCTTAAATTTTTGAAATTTTTTTATTGTAAAAGAGAAGTAATTTTATCAAAGTTGTAGAGATCATATATCTTTCTATATTACTGATGAATGATGTAAATCTGATGAAATAGCATAAGGTCACACTAACTTATCAAGTTGCCATTCTAATACTTTTGCTCAATGAGATATATAACCTAAAAAGAGAATACAAACTAGAGTAAACAAAAAGAGAGAGAAAGAGAGAGAGAGAGATATTGAATAGTATATATGAACAAAACTAAGTATGACTAATGGAATGCTATCTAGATAACTGAAAAATGTCAAAATTCCCTACTTATAACCATAAAAATAGGTTAGAAAAATAGTAGAAGACTGGTGATATTTGTAGAAATATAAGCAATGTGATGAATATATATAACATCTGTAAGAATATAGAGATATATATGCAGAATATAGTGGAGGGCTTTTTGAAGTCTGAAAAGTATCCCATGATTAAGCAAATACTAGTATAAGATCCATTTCTTTATAATATAGCTCAAACTTTGACTTTAGAAGGGCTTTGGTCAATGAGTCTGCAATCATATACTCTGTGGAAACATATTTCAGATATATGGTACCAATTTCAATATATTTATATATAAAATGATGCTGTATATCAATATGTTTCATTCTGCTGTAGTGTATCTGATTCTTGGTAAGTACAATCATAGATTGATTATCTTGGTATAGCATAGTGCTTTCTTATATAAGCTGAGCTCTTTTAATAGTTTGCAGAGCCATATGGCTTCCTTTTTGTCAATAATAAAGCCTGATATTCAGCTTATATAGATGATGTTGTAATAAAGGATTGCTTATGTATTTGCCATGAGATAATAGATTCTTGGTCACTAATGTAGAAGAGATACTCAGTTGTAAATTGACAGTCATCTATATTGCCTGTCCAATCAGTATCATATATACCAAATAGCCAGATACTATTGTCATTATCATTGTTTTTGCCATTACTTCTGCTTAATCTAATGTCGCCACCCAACATGAGTATATAGTATACTGATCTCTTTAAGTATTGAAGAATCCTCATAACAGTGCTCCAATGTGAATTCTCATAGCAGAAGGAGTACTGTACTACCTTATTTATAGTATATGATATATTGGGCCTTATTTTAAGCATGAGATATATAAGAGAACTGACTGCTTGCCAATAGAGAATGTTTTTGGTGAGTGTATTGTTGTTATCCTTGAGTATAGTACCAGGCTTTCTTAACTTCACAGAAGAATCTATAAGAGTACTGACTGGCTTGCATTCACCTATATTGAAATGTTCAGGAATGGCTTTGGCATATGTTTCTTATGAGAGGTATATAGTGTACACATTCTTATTATATATAATCAATATCTTCAAAAGGAAGAATATGTCATCTATATCAGTTATCTTGAATTCTCAGCATATAGTTTTCTTTACTCAATTAAGTCTGTTCTTACTAGTAACAATAATGATATCATCTATTTATATACCAATGAATACTATACTGTTATCATAATACTGAATATATATATAATTATCTACTTTGCAATATATGAACCCATGATTAAGGAGATGTTTATCAATCCTTTTGTTCTATAATTATACTACTTGTTTGATATTATATAGTCCTTTGTATAATTTATATATGAGCTCACCATTTGGACTGTTATATAGTTCATATCCTTATAGTTGATAGATGTATAATTTGGTATCTATATCACTATTCATGAATACTATCTTTATATCTATTTGATAGATTTGAGGTTGCATACCATACCAATCATAAGGAGTATTTTAAGCAAAGTAAGCTTGAATAACAGTAAAAATGTCTTATTATAATCTATGCCATAATCTTGTAAATAATCCTTGGCAATAAAATGAGCTTTATACTACACTATGTTACTATTGATATTGTGTTTTATCCTATACACCTACTTGGATCTGATTGCTTGATAATTGGGTAGAAGGGATATGAGATCTCATGTACTATTCTTAATGAGTAAATCATATTCCTCATCTATCACTTGTTTCCATTTCTTGCTTTCAGAATTGGTTATGGCTTCATCATATGTACTTAGCTCACCAGAAGATGTTATGATATATATGCATTCATATGCTTCAGTATAGCTCATGTGGTCTTGATGTTACTACTATCTAGAGCTCACTGGCATATTCTAATAACTTCCTAACTCTGAATATATTTCTCAGCAAATATTAGAGTGCTTTTGCTTACTTCTTATAGAAGATCTCTTGTTACTAGACTCACTGTCATCTTTATCCTTGATCTTCATTATTCTTGGCTCAGCCAACTTTGGCTCAGGTACATATAGTAGATAATTTTCAACTGGCTATATTTGAAATATATTTTTCTTTACCACTAGAGAGGTGGATGACAGTTATTCTGATTGTTATATTTGTGCTGGCTGGAATATAGAGCTTATTTGGACCAGTACTTCTATATAGATCTCCAAGCACTTTTCTCTGAACTATATATTATGTGAAATGACTATATGCTGCTTGTGTAGATCCTATAGCCTATATACTTTGCTAGAATACCCAAGAAATATATACTTACTTACCTTGGGTTTAAATTTATACTAAATAGTATTACTTTTGTCAAGAATATATATGTTGTATCCAAATATATATAGATGAGATATATTTAGCTTGATTCTACTCTATAATTCTTTAGGAGTAAAATTGTCATCCTTATGCTTATTATTGTTATCAGCTTTCTTACTTAATAATTAAGAGATGTATTGATTATAGATATATATTACTCTGTTGATAGCTTCAGCCTAATAAGAATATCTTAGTCTGGTAGTATTGATCTTTGTTATATCATTTCAATGGCCATATAGTTAAATCACTCAGCTATGCTATTTTACTGAGATATATAAGAAGCTGTCATTTGATAGCTTATATTGTATTTCATCAGGAACTCCCTGAATATATTATTGATGTATTTGTATCTATTATCTGAGTATATAGCATATATTCTATATCCTATTTCATTCTTGGTAATTACTTTGAATTCTTTGAATTTCCCTAAGACTTTGCTCTTTGCTGATAGGAAATATATACATATATACCTTATATATATGATTATCAATAAATATCAGAAAGTATCTCTTGCCAAAATGTGATAAGGTATGCATTAGGCTGCATATATCTATATGAATTAGATTGAGAATCCCCAAGGTGTGTTTTAATTATTCTATGAATAGTTACTGAGAAGCTTTGTTTTATATGTATGCTTCACAAAAGCTATTCTCTAAATATATATATGTCAGAAATCCTTCCACCAAGCTGTCTCTTATCATATGTTTGAGATTTGTCTTACTGATATATCCTAAGTATTGTTGTCATATGTTGGATATATCAGATATAGTTGTTGCATAAGTAGAGACTTTTATATCATTTAGTATACCATTGATTATATAAAGATTTCCACAATTTGAAGCTGTCATTAGTCTTTTGTTATTATTTAAATTATATACTGTTGTGCCTTTTGAATGTATATATATCTCTTTATTATTACAGGACATCATTTTCCCTATGAAGAAGAGGTTCTTTTCTATTTTTGAAATATACAGTATATCTCTAAGAGTAGCAGCAGGCTCAATAACATTTCTATGGAGATGTATGCTGACATTCCCCTTTCCTTGAGCATAAATGATATTATTATCTCTCAGTTTAATAGATATAGGATATTTGAACAATTGATATACATATAGAGAACTATTTCCTATATAGTATAATATATTACATGGCTCTGGAATCCATAAGTCAGATATCATTGTCATCAGCTATATTGGCAGATTTACTACTGGGTATACAGTTGACATTATCACTACTTTTCATCAGCTGAAAAGTGTTTTGCTGACTGGGATTTGTAGATAATAAGTTGGTAGATTTGGCAGTAGATCTTGTACTAGCAGAACTGACAGAACTGGTACTGCTGAGAGAACTGCTCAATATAGATATAAATCTCATACTGGTAGAATTAACAGTAGAGCTAGTGGCTTGTATAAAAAAAGATAACCACTTTCATCAGTTTTGATAGTGTTTGCATTACCATACTTCTCTTTATCTCAATAGTTGTTTCTGTTACTCCCATATTGCTAATACTGGCTTTTCCACATTGTTGCTTATTTTCACCACTCTCCTTATCATTTTCCCAGCTATAGCAGTTATATTTCTTATATCCATACTTACTGTAGTATTCATAGTAGCCATTATACTTGGTTAATTGAGCTTGAGTTTGGGTTTGCTGATCTTATTTACTGTGCTTTTGATCTCATTTATCACTATGTCTGTGGGATCTATAGAAAGCATTCTTATTATTATCATCAGTATAATTAGGACTATTTCCTTGATATATTTTCTTATTCTTAAGGCTTGTTATCACATGGATATAATCTGAAAGACTGCTACTCTCATATATGGCTATAACAACAATATTATATATATCTAGAAGTCTCCTTGTAAGTACTATAACCTTATTTTCATTACCAATGCAATCTATAAATATGCTGAGAGAATTCACTTAATTCACCAGATCATCAATATGATTGGCATAGTCACAGATATACTCCTTGGACTTTATTTATATATTAAATAGCTGAGATTTCAGATAGAATCAATTTGATGCAAATACTTATATATGATGTTTGCATAGAATCTCCCATATATTATAAACCATCATAGTATATATTATGAGCTTTATTTGCAAGTTTGACAATGTGAATGTAATCTTACATAATGCTTGGTAATCATTTGCAGGGTCATAATCTTGAATTAGTACTTGTGGCTTCATATACTCTGCTAGACTATATTTATCAAAGAGATTCATTATATGAAATGTCCAAGTAGTATAGTCTTTCCCATCAAAGATTGGGATAGATCTCTTGGCTGTGTTTACACTAACAACTAAGACTATATTTCTCATACCTATTGAGGTTACACCTGTGAGAGGAATATATATGATTGGTATATCTATTTCTATGCTCACATTGCTAGTCTGATCATCAGACATTTCTGTATATAGCATATTTAAAGAGGTGTTTTGCTATAGCCAATTAGTATTAGTGGGCTTATAACTTTTATTATAAAAGAGAGATGATTTTATTGAAGTTATATAGATTGTGTATTTCACTACATTACTGATTAATAATATAAATCTGATAGAATGGCATAAGGTTATGTACTGGTATATCAAGTTACAATTCCAATATTTTTAAATATCTCATTCTTTACTATAAGAAAGTATATATAGACTTTATAAGTATAATTGCCAATAAAGCTAATAAAGTATCTCTTTTTAGAGTATTTTGATATTTGTATAGGGCTACAGATATCTGTATATATTAGGTCAAGAATGCTAGTCACTCACTTTATCCATTTCTGAAAAGATTGCTAGGAAGTCTTATTTGTTATATATCTATTACAAAAGAAGTTTGAAGATATAGTTCAGTAACCTGTAATCCTCTCACTAAACTACTTCATATTATTTATTCTAAGCTCATATTACTGATATTTCCTAAGCATTTATACTATATATACTAGATACTTTCTCTGGTCATAGTTGCAGAATATTTAAATAATCTATCACTTGGTCTACTATTGATTATATATATGTTTCTTTTTTTAATATATATATTAACTTTTTATTATTCTTCAGATTAATTACTATTATACTGTTTAGATATATATTTACTTTTCTGTCTTCTTAAGTTATCATTCAGCCTATCAAGAAGAAGTTCTTATCTATTGTCATGTAGTGGTCGCTGAGTCCTTCAAATATGCCAGATTCTCTTCAAGATATATCTCTTAGACTAACTCAAGTTTGTTATAAGCAAGTTCTTATTAGAGTGCCTTCCCAAGGTCTTATAGTCCTCAAACTTCTTATCTTTTAAACTGTCTTATTATCTCTTAGATTGCTTGCAAGAAAGTGTGTGTATTGTACTGAGTTGACTGACTTTATTTCAGAGGAAATAAAAGGAGTATTTATACAAAATATAATTCAATGGTTGCTAAGATATAAAGCTAAATATAAATTCCAATAACTAAAATAAAATGCCAGGATAGAAAAAACTGCTAAGTTCCAGGGTCAGCACTGATGGTTGTACAGGTTCAGGATGTCTTCCAAGGAGATGAGGTCTGCAAATTCATCATCATTACATGTTTCACATATGTTGCATAGGATATCATCATTGCTGATGACGTCATCACATTTGGTAGTAGAAAGGAGGTCTGGAGCTCTCCAGTCTATGAGGTTCTCTTCTATAAAATAGAGATCAAATGTGGGGTCTTGGGGAGGTCTAACCTGGATGCTTGGACCTTGAAATACTGAGATCAATCCTTGCAGGAATTGTTCTGGGTTGTCCTGGAGGATAGGATGCCAGAAGTCTTCTACTTCATCACTATTGAGGGTGATAGTGGACTGGGCTTCTACAGCCACCCTGGTTTCTAGTGCATTGATACGGTGAGATAACAGGTCTCGGAAATCTGAGACTCTAACATACTCCAAGTTGGAGATTGACCATGGTGCATACCTGAAGATCTGATGGATCTTCTTAGCCATTCTTGCCTTGTATATATCTATGGGAGTGGCATCTTATAGCTCTTGAGAGCTGGTATGTGGGAACTCCTAGCAGAGGAGGTTTCCTATTTTGTACTCCTGCCACATTTAGAGGCATTCAGTAGCAATAGTGATCCTTGTTTCTATTTCACAGTGGTAGAGGATGTAGTGATAAGGGTTACCAGTACCCAGGTCGACACTAGGAGTCCTTCTTAAGTGGGTCCTCATGGCTCTTCTGATGTCTTGAAACATCCTCTCTTCAACTGAGATGCCTTGGTGGTTCCTTGATCTTGAGGTTTGGCAAGCAGCAGGCATTTTATTTGTGATAAGTCTTTGAGCTATTTTGGGATTGGTGGGTCTTGTTGGTTACTACTACTGCCATTTCTTGATCCTTCTTTTATATTCCTCAGGATATACTGTGGTTACAATGACTCATAGTTGGTCATCATTGCTCATCTCATATGCCATATGATCTTCTTGTGCTCTGATCTGGTGGCTTGCAAGAAAAGACTGTCTCCTGTGCTGATGTCATTATTCTGGAGTTACTGTTACATCCTCCTCCTGAATAAGGATCTTCTCAAGTGTCCTTATTCATTGGTCCAGTTCTGAAAAATTTGCTGATCCTATAACCTCTGGTAAGGGGTTAAAAAGTGGTGTTTATGGGCTGGTGTCTTCTCTTTGTATTTTGGCATAATAGTGAAGGGTTGCTCTCTTCATATAGAGCAAGAGCCTGATTCTGATCTTGACCAATCAGTTCATGGTTCAAACTCCTCTGGCTTCGAAAGTCTCATGGATGAGTAGTTGCTGGTACTATATCTATTAGAGAATGATCCAGACAGATAGCCTGCTGGTCACAGGACTTGCTGTTACAATTTGTGGACTAGAACCTCATGAGCAGTCATCACATTTTGCTTCTCTTGTATAGGTTTGTAGTACTTCTTGAGTCTGTTCCTATGTACCATGGTAGGCAGTATGGTCTCTGAGATTTTTCTAAGCCAGAAGATAGTTCTCTTGATATCTTGCACGTAGAAGGGTCCATCCCATTTGGGCTCCAGTTTTCGTGACCATGAGGCTTCGACCATATTTCAATATAGTAGGACCTTTTCTCTGATTCAGATGGGTTCTAGGGTCTTGTGATTCTTTTCCGCATTCTTTCTTGTCAGTGCTTGTGACTTGATAATGTAATCTTCAGCCTTCTTCCTGATTTGGTGTAGCCTCTGGATTTCTGCATCAACTCGTCTCCAAGTTAGGTCTAGATTTGTGGCTGAGGTTCCGTCAGAATCTTCTTCTCTGAAGAGCAGTTCCCTTGGGGTAAAGTGTGTACTCTGTGACCATATGTCTCATAGGATAGAGAGGGGAGTTGGGAGATAGTTATCCCAATTCTCATATGTCTCTGAGATCTTTGCCAGAATATTCTTGAGAGTCTTGTTGATTCTCTCTATTTGTCCATTTCCTTGAGGGTGGTATACAGTGGTCTTGATGTACTAGATCTTATATTTCTGATACATTATCTCATGGAATCTATTGACAAATTCTGTGCTGCAGTCTGTTGTGATTTGCTTTGGTGTCTTGTAGTGGCAGATGATTTCTCAGTGCAGAAAGTCAGCTATAGAGAGGGCATTGGCTTCTTGTAATGCTCCTGCCTCTATCCATTTGGTGAAGAGGTCTACAATAACTATAATATAGTGGTTTCCTGATAATGTTACTGGTAGTGGCCCAATGATATCTATTGCGATGTAGTAGAAGGAAATAGGCTCAATTCTTGATGACCTGGGTGCTTAGTCTTACTGATCTTGTTTCTGTTTTTGGCACTTATCACACTCTTTGACAAATTGGTGCAGGTCTTCTTCCATCTTGGGCCACCACATGGTTCTTCTTGCCTTGTCATATGTGTTGGTTCCTCCTAGGTATCCTTGCTCATATACTTCCTTCATTACTTGATACTTCTTATATTCAGGTAATACTAGCTTTCCTCCTTTTCTGAGTGTAGTGTTGTCTAGTTCAAACTGTTTCCAAGTCTGGTTGATGATAGTGATTGTCTAGGGTTCAAGGTGGTTGGGCATCTTCCACTGCCCAAGGTAGCTGATTAATCCATAGTATAGCTCCTTATTCATGTTGAATAGTCTTGATGGGGGTATTTCAGGATATCCTTGAGAGTGCATCAGCATTGGTATTAGTTCTTCCTGAGCAGTGCTTGACAGTATAGTTATACTCTTGCAGCCTGTAGATCCATCTGGCATATATTCCTTTGGGGTTGAGAGTGTGGAATAGCCAGGCAAGAGCAGAATGGTCTGTTTGAATAGTGAAGTATTTTCTGGCCAGATAGTAGTGGAACTTGCCTACTGCCCAAACTACTGCTAAGCATTTGAGCTTGCATGACTCATAGTTCTGTTCCGCTCTGCAGGTACCTTGACTTGCATAGGAGCTGACATATTCATATCCATCTTTCTTCTAAGCTGGGACTGCTCCAAGTCCTATAGTACTCGCATCTGTCTGCAGGATGAATTCTAGGTTCCAATCTGGTCTTCTGAGATTAGGTGCTTGGGTCAACCTGGTCTTGAGTTCATTGAAGATTTCTTAGCATTCCTTGGTCCATTCGAATTTGGTCTCCTTCTTCAGTAGCTCATAGATAGGTGCTGCAATATTGGAGTATCCTTTAATGAATCTTCTATAGTAGCTGGCCAGTCCAAGGAAGGCATGGACTTCTGTGGTTGTTCTGGGTCTCAGGTAGGCTGCAACAGCCTCAATCTTCATGGGGTCTGTGCAGATTCTGGTCTGATTGATGAGGCATCCTAGGTAGGAGATTTTCTGAGCCGCAAACTTGCATTTCTTGGAATTGATGTAAAGGCCATGCTCCTTGAGCTTCTTGAGGGCTAGCTGTATGTAATTGACATGTTCCCATGCAGTATTGCTGAAGATGATCACATCATCAATATAGACAAAGAGCCATTTTCCAATCTCATTACTGAAGACTCTATTCATCATTCGCTGAAAACTTGCTGGAACATTGCACATTCCAAATGGCATTTGCAGGTAGATATAGGTGGCATCAGATGTGATGAAGGCTGATTTCTCACTGGCATCTTGAGTGAGACCAATCTGATAGAAGCCTAAGAACAGATCCAAGGTGGTGTAGTATTTGGCTTTACTTCCAAGGGTGGTAAGGATTTCTTGAATATTTGGCAAGGGCTGCCTATCCTTCTTGGTGATGGTATTGAGCTTTCTATAGTCAATGTAGAGTCTTGGTGCAAACTCTCCAGACTTGTTTCCTTTCTTTGGGGCAAGGACAATGGGTGAGGCCCAGGGGCTGATAGCTTGCTTGATGATTCTAGCTTCTTCTATTTCCTTGAGTTCTGCTTGCAGCCATTCTCTGTAGGCAGGTGGTATGGGTCTGGCTTTCTGGTAGATGGGCTTGGTATCACCAGTGTCAACTTCATGATAGTACTTAGGTTCTTGATTGTGGATACATATCCCTGAAGTCTGTAGCAAGTACTCCTTTGTTCTGATACAGGATCTTGAGAAGTTGTTCTTCCAGGGGAAAGTTTTCTCCAATAGTATATGTATGCTTGTTCTGGTCTTTGTCTTTCTTGTGCTCAAGTTCAGTAATCTTGGTAGCAGCATAGACTCCTCTTCCAGTAGATCCAAAGCCTTGTTCTCCTCTCTTGGTCTTGATGAGTTTGATGGCTGCTATGATCTTGGGCTTCCTGATTTCGTGGATCAGCATCTGGTCAATCCTGTCATGCTTCTTGACTTTGAATAGAGTGGTGGGATTGTGATTCCTGACTATGAGGAAGATCTTGCCAGTGTAATTAGGATCAATCACTCCTCCTTCAACTGAGATTTTGCTTTTGGCCAGACTGCTCTTTGTCTATTCCAGCATGGCTCTCTGGCAGCTTGACTTCAATTCCAGTGCCAAGTAGGGTGGTGGTCTGTGGTTTGAGGATAGCATCTTGAATGCTGGCAAGGTTCATTCCTATGGCTCCTTCTGTCTTGTATTCTGGAATCTTGGCTTTAGGGTGAAACTTCTTGACCTTGAGGGTGATGTCTGATTCTTGTTCCTCCTTGTCATCACTGTCAGCCTGAAGCTCTGGGGGCTGGTCATCTTCTTTGGCTTTCCTTTTTGCTTCAGCAGCTTCTTGCTCATGTTTCTGTTGGCAGATTTTCCTGACTTTACTGATACAGGACCAGCAGTCATTCAGGTGTTCAGAGCAGTACATCCTAGTACCATGGGGGCATTTTCCTTATGGGGCATAGCCATTGATGATCTTGTTATACCACTGCTCATCAGTGAGCTTGGGTGTCTTGTTCTTGTTCTTGTTCACCAAGTGCATGAAGACCTCTGTGTCCTCTTCATCTCCTTCCCCCATGTCTGGTAGGACTCTTTTGTAGACATTGATAGAGACTCATACATACCCTTCTTTCTCTATAGTTGATCTGCATCTTCTAGACATTGAGGTCAATGATTGCCTTGGCCTTGTGAAGCCATTGATTGCCAATGAGGATGTCATAGTTGGTGGTGCTTGTAACAATCACATCTACTGAGATAGTAGCTCCTCCTATCTTGATGGGGACTTCTCGGATTTTGCCAAGAGGGGTAGCTCATGTACCATCTGCTGTAACATAGACCATCTTGGCAGACTCTTCAATATCCCAACCTAGGCAGTCAATTGCCTTCTTGCTCATAAGGCATCCTCCAGCACTAGTATCAATGATGGCATCAAAGATACAGTCTTCAATCTGAAATAGAGTATAGGCTGATATCTTGTGCTGGTCTTCAGATTCTTCACCTGAGTTTTCAGATTCTTCCTGTGTATTGTGAGCTTCTACAATCTTATACTCTTGATTTTTAGCAGTAGTTGCAAGTCCTACTCTCAATTGCTATCTGAAGGCAGGGACTTTGGCTAGCTATCCAAAAGTAGCATTGACCTTCTATTCCTTGAGGTCCTTGTAGATATCATACTGGTGGATCTTGGTCTTGCGCAGCTTCTGTTCCTTCTTGCTCTCGCTTTCTCCTGAGACTGGAGTAGTGCCTTCAATAATTTGGTGGGCAGCTTCATCTAACTCTATATCTTGATCAATCTCTTTGGGTTGGGTCTCGCTTTGAATAGTAACAGCTGGGGTCTTCTTTGGTCTTCCAACTGGCTTGCTATTGCTCTTCCTGTCATAGGGCTTGGACCAGGTCCTGGTATCTTCAATAGCAGAGTAGAATTCAAGCTCCTCATAGTATTCTTCATCATCAGTATCACCAATCTCCTTGATGACTACTGTATTGGTTTGTTCTCTGGTTCTGCTAGCATTACTTGGTTGGACTTTGCATCTTGTTTTGGTCATGCAATTCTTTGTATAGTGGTCTTCTTCTCCACATCTGAAGCATGTGATATTGTGTTCTTCTATAGTAGCTGCAAATCTCTGCACTGGTCTCCTGTTGGTGCTTCAGACTTCTCTAACAATATTACTAAGGTGTGCAGTCATCTCAGCAAACTGCTTGGCGAGTTCTTCCACTGGGTCAGCTTTGGCTGCCTTGGGGTAGGTGGGGTTGGTTGTCTGTTTACAACTGTAGCAGATATTATACTAGTTGACTTTGATGGCTCCATCTTGATGCCAGTTATTTTCTCTATTGAGTATTCAGCAGAGTATCTGGCAGTCCAATATCTCTCTGCAAAGACCACTTTCTGACCAAGGGTCAGTGCAGCTGGGGTAGACCAGATTGCTAGGGCAATTTCAGGATGAACTCCTTTGAGGAAGGTTGAATCTGCTATTTGTTTCTTGAGGGCATCATCATAGCCAGCCAGGACAATCTGGTAGCAAATTCAGATATAGAATGAGTTGGGATCTTCACTAAGTCTCTGGCAGATAGTATTGAGTTGATCCTTGAGAGCTTGCTTGATATTTTCAGTATAGTATGTTGTTCTGAGAAAGGCCTTCATGTTGGCAAGTTTGGCTGTACCATTATCAGCAATAGTGGCTGTATTGAACATGTCTCTGGTAGGTCCTCTGAGGCTGACTGGTAGAAGGGCCAATTGTGCATCCACACCAAGGGCTTGTATGGTGGCAAATTGTTCAAAGTCTTCAATGAAGGTCAGGATTGACTCTTCAGTAGTATATCCATAGAATATAGGGGAATGCATTTCTATCTTATCTTGAATTCTTGCAGAGGTAACTCTTGTAGTCAGGGTAGTTATTGTAGGAGTTGTTCATTTTTCAGCTTGAAAGTGAGGGATTCATCTTGAATCACCAGCCAATGGGCACCAAGTTGTCACATAGTGGTCGCTGAGTCCTTCAAATATGCCAAATTCTCTTCAAGATGTATCTCTTAGACTAACTCAAGTTTGTTATAAACAAGTTCTTATTGGAGTGCCTTCCCAAGGTCTTATAGTCCTCAAACTTCTTATCTTTTAAACTGTCTTGTTATCTCTTAGATTGCTTGCAAGGAAGTGTGTATATTGCACTGAGTTGACTGACTTTATTTCAGAGGAAATAAGAGAAGTATTTATATAAAATATAATTCAATAGTTGCTAAGATATAAAGCTAAATATAAATTCCAATAACTAAAATAAAATGCCAGGACAGGAAAAACTACTAAGTTCTAGAGTTGGCACTGATAGTTGTACAGATTCAGAATGCTGGTATAATTTGGTATCACATCAGAATATCAGTGCTGACATTATTCAGTATTACATCAAATGCCAGTGCTGGAACAATTTTGCGTCACCTCAGAATGCTGGTGTTGGTATTATTCAGTATAATCAAGAGACTTAGAGCAGAATGTTCAAGACCATAGAGGCTTCATCATCAGAGGTCAGGATGTCTTCGAAGGAGATGAGGTCTGCGAATTCATCATCATTGTGCATTTCGCATATGTTGCACAGGATGACATCATCACTGATGACATCATCATGTTTGGCAGTGGGAAGGAGGTCTGGAGCTCTCCAGTCTATGAGGTTCTCTTCCACAAAATAGGGAACAAATGTGGGGTCTTGGGGAGGTCTAACCTGGATACTTGGGTCTTGGAATACTGATATCAATCCTTGCAGGAATTGGTCTGGATTGTTCTGGAGGATAGGATGCCAGAAGTCTTCTACTTCATCATTATTGAGAGTGATAGTGGACTGGGCTTCTGTAGCCTCTCTGACTTCTAGTGCATTGATACAGTAGGATGACAGGTCTCTGAAATCTGAGACTCTAACATACTCCAAGTTGGGGATTGACCATGGTGTATTCCTGAAGATTTGATAGATCTTCTTAGCTGTTCTTGCCTTACATATATCCATGGGAGTGGTATCTTGTAGCTCTTGAGGGCTGGCCTGTGGGAACTCCTGGCAGAGGAGGTTTCCTATTTCATACTCCTGCTACATTTGGAGGCAGTCAGTAGTAATAGTGATCCTTGTTTCCATTTCATGGCAGTAGAGAATATAGTGATAAGGGTTACCAGTACCCAGGTTGATATTAGGAGTCCTTCTTGAGTAGGTCCTCATGACTCTTCTGATATCTTGGAATATCCTCTCTTCAACTGAGATGCCTTAGTAGTTCCTTGATCTTGAGGTTTGGTAAGCAGCAGGCATTTTGTTTATGGTAAGTCTTTAAGCTATTTTGGGATTGTTGCTGCTACTGTAGTTCCTTGATCCTTCTTTTATATTCCTCAGAATGCTTGTACTGTGGTTACAATGACTTATGGTTAGTCATCATTGCTCATCTCATATGCCATATAATCTTCTTGAGCTCTGATCTGATGGCTTGTAAGAAAAGACTGTCTTCTGTGCAGATGTTATCATTCTGGGGTCACTATTACACTATATCTAGTATATATAGTATATTTACAAAAGTACCTGAATATTCAGCAATATTTCTATATAGATGTATACTGATATTATCTTTATCTTGAATATAGATAATATTATTATCACTTAGTTTGATAGTTACAGAGTACTTAAACTTCTCATATATAGAGAATTACTCACAATATACTATCATACATATACTATATTATATCAGAATCTATAAGTTAGACTTCTTCACTATATATATAAGTACTTAGTATATAGTCTATATTGATGCTGGTACTATTGGTATTAGCATTACTATTTTTTATCATCTGAAAAATATTTCTCAAATTTACTTCTAAATCTCCTTCTGCATATAGATAGATTGCTATCTCTATAAAGAATAGATCTCTACTACTATTGTTGTTAGTATTCACTATATCTGCTTATCATTATCCTTAACTGCTCTTTTCTTTCTTCTTATAGTTGTAATCTTACTTATAGTATTTATACTTATTATAGTAGAAGTATTTACTATCAAATTGGCTCATTAACTATTATACTAATTATTATACTATTAGCTTTACCCTCATTCTTTACCTTGCTTATCTTTGACTCATCTATATGCTCCATTGAATATTTTCTCACCATCTTTATTATTATTGCCACTCAGTCTCAATTCTTTATTTAAAAGACTCATGATGATACATATACTTAGAGTCTGATAGTTTGCCAGATTTCCTTATTGTGGTAACAATAATATTATATACCTCAAGAAGGCTATGTATAAGAGCCAGAACCTTGTTTTCATTCTTGATAATATCTACCAAAATAGATATAAAGGAGTTCACTTAATTCACTAGCTCATCAACTCGATTAGCATAGTTCTAGATACTCTCTCTAAACTTTATTTAAAGATTAAACAGTTGTACTTTCAGGTGAAATCTATTTGATATAAATACCTATTAGTAGTAATTATATAAGATCTCTCAGACTTCATTCACTATTATAGTATTGATGATAAGTTTTATTTATATATTCAAAAGAGTGAATGTAATCTTTCTTAGTACTCTACAATTCTTTGTAGTGTCATATTCTATTATTTGTATCTGTGGCTTCCAGTAGTCCTCCAAATCATATTCCTCTAAGAGATTCTTTATATAGTATATCTATATTATATAATCCTTACTATTAAAAGAAATAAATTATCCTCTTTACTATTATTATTAGCATCACTATAGAAATGGTTATAGTTATAATTATCGTAATAAGTATACTTATACTACTGATACTGTTCTGAGTTCTATTCTTATACTACTTAGAACTAGTATACTTCTGCTACTAGTATTAGTCAATATTGTAAAATATTTAAAGAAAAGACAGATAGAGAGAAGTATTATTAATTGATACTAATAATTTATACTTTTATATATTAAGATTGATAGGCTATACTATTATATATTGAGTTATATATAACTAAGATATTTTAACAAATATATAGTAGTAGAGATAATTATATTTAATAATTTTTATAGCCAAAATATAGTTTTTTTTATATTTTATATAAAATATATCTTTTCTATCTAGGGTCTAATTATTATAACTAAGAAGCTTCTATTATATTCTAATATATATAACTTTGTCTTCTATTTTAATAATCTTATTAAGTTATAAATATTTTCTCAGTAATTTCTAATAAATAAAATAGATGTTTTATACTTATATATTTTGAAGTCTCAATAATACTATTTGCTAATATTTAGTTCAGTTCTTATAGTTATTATAGATCATAGTAATAAAATTCTTATAAGTCTTATTAGTTCTTTCTACTTATCTATTTTTTTAAGAGTGATAAACTATAGTTTAAATATATTGAATCTTGTATTTTTTATAGAGAACCTTAAAGAACTAGTTATAAATTCTATTTCTAAGTTTTTAGTTATTAACTTTGATATCTAAAATTAGTAGATAATTTTTTATTAAAGTAGTTAATAACTGACTATATATTGATTTCTTAATATATTTAGCCTCTTTCTATTTTATAAAGAGATTAATAATAATAATAATATATTAGTTACTAATTAATATTATAGATAAGAGACTAACTCTATCTAGGATATTAATAGTTAGTATTAGTTCTATATCTACTGATTTGGAGATCTTATTTTATTGATCTTACTTCTATTTCTGATATTTATTAAAAATCTTAATAAATTATCTAATAAATTATCTAATAACTTTCTCTATTCTTGACTATTATATTATTTTTCTAGCCTTATTATAGATATTTACTTCTTCTAAATATCTTAGTTCATATACTAACTTCATTGTTTATTCTTTCTTATATAAGATATAACTAGTAGTTATTTTTTTCTTAAGTATTTCTCTATTAGTTATAAATTATATTTAAATTCTTTCGATAATTATTTAGATCAATTTTTTGAAGTATCTTATACTATTTTTAGATAAGTGATAACTTTATAGAAGAGCTCTATATTTATACTATTTTTACTATTGTGATGAGTAGTAGAATTATACTACTGAAATTATAAATTAGTTATATACTATATCTAGTATACTAGACAACCAAGACTGCTTTACTGTGCCAATCTATATAATTAGTCAGAGATACCAAAATAGTATATTTATCTATTTCTGAACTAGTATACTATACTGGTCTAGTATACCATACTAGTCTAGGAATACTGTACCAGTTTATTACATTATACTGATTCAGGAATACTATATCAGTTCAGTACACTATATCATCCAGAAATACTTATCATAGATAGTTATTTATAATTAGCTATGTAGCAACTAGATAGCAACTTCAACTTTATAAAATACCCCAGAGATAAGAGTGAATAAATCTCAGTCCAAAATTGAATCTAAAGCAACTGCTTCTCTTTCCACTTTGGTCCACTTTCCAATACAAAGATTGATTGATATACTTGCCAGATAAGCCTGAAGAATTTGAGTAAATTCACTGCTTAAGAAAGAGCTATCATTTTTAAGAAGTCTGCCATCTTGCTACAAAGTTAGTCTTTTGATACAACTTTGCAGTAGAGCTAGTCCATCTGATGTAACCTTATATAAATGAAGTCAGTCTTGACATAACTTTACCAAGAGAGAAATCTGAGTTATCTTCTAGAGAAGAATCCACTATTTCCAGAGAGCCCACTATAAGGAATCTTGCTATAACCTATCTCCTAATACAACTTCACAGTGGAGCTGATCACTGAAATAACCCCATTCAAATGAAGCCAGTCTTTGATATAACTTGCCAAGAATCCACTATCTGAGCTACTCAAATTATCTGCCATCTGAGTTATTTTTCAGAAGAACCTACTAATTTAGAAAGAATTCACATCATCCAAGTTATCCAAGTTATCAAGTAATCTGATATTCTCAGAGAGCTACCAATTCTAGAGAATCTGTATCAAACTAAGTTATCCAAATTATCTGCCAAACTGAGTTATCTGCCAAACTGAGTTGTCCACCAAATCAAGTTATCTGTCAAATCTACATAAGAAATACTGCTAAGATTATCTCCTCAGAAATAATATACTTTTGAAGATTGTCATGTTATATAAGATCATCATACAGAAATTGTATAAGGAACCTACTTATACTATATAGAGAATTTCACACTATATAAAGATTACTCACTAAAATTATCAAATTGCCATTATACTCAAGAACTATTCTAATAAGAAAATCATCAGAATTACTTATAGATATCCAGCTTTGACTATTATATCACTAAATATTAATAAGGAATCTTAGAATATTTTACTGCTTTTTGACAAAGTAACTGGGGGCTTAAACCAAACTACATCAACCCTCAATCTTATAATTTACCTCTATTGAGTCAGGCACATTACACTATATATATAGTCTTTAGAGTAATTATAAAAAAATATCTATTATGATAAGTGAATAATATAGTATAGCCAGAAGATATAAACTCTCAGCATAGTATAGTTATTTATATCTAGTTATCTATATATTGTGACGTACGCAATTGACAATGGAGTACCGGTGACTGCTAAGATCAGACGACATAATGGCGTGACAATCAAATAGACAGCCTGACCCATTAGGTGATCATTCCAAAAGAAGACAAGATGATCCGAGCCAAAATGAAGACCATGTTATTTAAGGAACCATACTCCGCCTCAGGGATTGGCACCAAAGAACCAAGTACCCATCACACAATGCCTCCTATCCGCCGATCCAACCAGACTTCCCGCCGCTCTACCCCTTTGCCTGGCCCAAAGACCCTGATCTTTGAAGCTATCAAGAAGGCCATCTGGC
>RBNI01000767.1:0-27143 GCA_003990745.1 Jimgerdemannia flammicorona | reverse complement strand
AAAGACATTGGCTTCATGTCTTCAAAGAGGGCCAGAGGGTTATAGTTGAGGCTAAGATAGCATATTGAGAATGGTTAATAATTGATGTTTTGAATGGTTGGTGGAGAGAGTGGGGACTGGGTAGAGGGGGCTAGCAGAGTCTGGTAAATTGTATTTGTAGGAAGAGCAGAGAGAGGATTTGAGTGGAGAGTGGCTAAGTTATACTCTAGTAGAGAGAGATGGAGAGTAGAGAGAAGGATCCAAGGAGCATTAGTTGAGGAGTTGTGGGTACAAATGTATTTTTATTTTTAGATTGCATGGTAATAAAGAGAAGTCTGAGTGACTATAAAAAAAAAAAAAAAAAAAAAGACTATCATGCACTCAACAAGCTTACTGTTAAGAACTGCTATCTGTTACTCTTGATTGATCAAATATTTAATGCTCTCAAGAATGCCAAGTACTTCACCAAATTGGATCTCATATCAGGATACTACCAGATTCAAATCAAGCCAGAAGATATTCCTAAGACTACATTCATAACCCCCTTTGGACTCTATGAATTATTGGTCTTAGTATTTGATCTCACCAATACACCTGCCACATTCCAGACTCTGATGAACAAGATATTCAAAGACCAACTATTTATTTTTCTATTAGTATATCTTGATGACATTCTGATCTTTAGCATAACTAAAGAAGAATACCTCAAACACATTCAAATAGTCCTGGAGATCCTGTGAAAACATAAGCTTTATACTAAGCTCAAGAAGTATGAATTCTTCAAGGAATAAGTTAAATATCTTGGCCACATTATCTTTGCATAAGGAATTTAAGTAGACCCATATAAGATAGAAGCAATTGAAGAATGACTCATTCTGTTGAACCTCACAGAACTCTGATCCTTCCTTGGTCTAGCTGGCTACTATCATCACTTTATCAGAAACTTCTCTGACATTGCTGAGCCACTGACTAATCTCATAAGGAAGGCTCTACACTCAGACCACTATGATCCTATACCTGAGATCTATTCTATTAATAAGCTTTCTAAGAACTCAAGAACTATCTGACCCATACTCCAGTCCTGCATAATGCAGATCAAGGCCTAAAATTCATAGTCACTACTGATGCATCAAATTTTGTCATTAGAGTAGTCCTGTTATAAGATGATGATAAAGAACACCATCTCATTACTTTTAAGTTCTGCAAGTTAGCTCTAGCCAAACAAAAGCTAGCTACTTACAAGAGGGAACTACTGATAATAATATATGTACTAGACCACTGATGATGCTATCTAGAAGGTATTGAGTTTGATGTCATTACTGACCATCAATCTCTCAAGTACATCAATACCCAACCTACTCTATCATATCTATAAATCAAGTGGAATCTCAAACTTCAAACCTTCAACCCAATGATCATCTATAAGCCTGGCAAGACACTTGTAGTATCAGATGTCTTATTAAGATACATATCCTGACCTTGTCACAATCATACAAGTCACCTTGATATCAGAATTCTTAGATCAAATTAGGCAAGCTTATAAAGAAGATATAGTTACCACTAGAGTTTTCTTGAATGAGCTCAAGGATATATATGCTGTCAAGAACAATCTGATCTATCATCAAGACCAAGTCTACCTACCTGAAAACATGAATCTATACTACAAGATTTTGCAAGAACACTATGACTCCCCTCTTGCTGATCACTTGGGAATTGAGAAGACTGTTAAGAACATCCAACACCACTACTATTGGCTAAGCATGGTTAAGGAAATCAAGAACTATATTGCTAGCTATGATCTATGCCAGTACAATAAGTCTACCAACCAAGCACTAGCTGGTTTACTATAACTACTGCCAATTTCTACCAAGAAATTCAAGTAAGTCACTATGGACTTTATAACTTAACTACCATAAACTCAATCTGGTGCTGATGCTATTGTTATATTTATTGACCACCTGATCAAGACTATTATTGCTGAACCAACTACTATCAATGTTACTATACCCAAGATTACAAGAATCTTCTTCAAGTTCATTTTCCATCACTATGGTCTACTGTAAGTAATTGTCAGTAATTGTGACCCCAAGTTCACCAGTTACTTCTAGCAAACTCTCTTCAAAACCCTGAGAACCCAATTGGTTATGTCTACTACCTTTTACTTACAAACTAATGGACAAACTGAGTACATGAATAGAACTCTAGAACAAATGCTTAGAAACTATATTTCTTATAAGTAAGATAATTGGGACCACTACCTGACTTATGTGGAGTTTACATACAACAATACTATCCAATTATCTACTGGTCTTTCCTCTTTCCAGCTACTCTATGGTCAAGATCTCAAGACCCCTATAAGTCTATTCCCTTTCAAGAAAAGCAGTCAAATATAAGTCCCTACTGCTAAGAGCCTTACAGACAAAATAGACAAACTACTCAAGATTGCCACTATGAATCTTCAAAAGGCTCAACAGCATCAAGCCAAGTATGCTGATAAGAAACACTATAATATTACTTATACTGTTGGAGATTAAGTCCTACTGTCTACTGAAAATCTCAAGATATAATCTCAAGTCAACTGCTCCTTGAACAAGTTCTAACCCAAGTATATTGGACCTTTTAAGATCACTGAATAAGTCTCTGCATCTTCCTACTACCTCAAGCTACCTGAAACTATGAGAGTACATCCAGTATTTTATGTATCATACCTCAAGACCTGGAATCAGTCACTGCCCTATCCTGGTCAAATTTCTAAGCCATCTGTCCCTATGATTATTGAAGACCATATTAAGTATAAAGCTGAGAAAATTCTTGACAAATGAATCTGCTACTGCTGTCCTGAATATCTAGTCAAGTGGATGGGCTACCCTGAATATAATATTACCTGGAAACCACTGGTCAACCTCAAGAACTCTTAAGATCTAGTTTAAGACTTTGAGGTAAAATACATTATCTAATCCCTATAGTGACTTTCTTGAATTATCAATGATCTATAGTAATGATCAGTGCCTTATGCATTGGAAGTTTACTTTGGGACCTCAGAATCAGCAGAACATTTAATTAATAAAAAGTCTACTGAAATGAAGCTACTAGCTAGGTTTGAACTTCTCTCAATTAGTTAGTCTAGTAATAGGCCCTCTGCTATATATAAGAATAGCCAATCTCTACTAATGTGCTGATATAAGTTTGAGAAATTTTGGTTAAGTATATCTAGTCTTATATTATTTAAGAACTCAATAAGAATATTAGTTCTTAAGAAGAGAGAGATGTAATAATTTCACAGTTATATTTGTCTTAGTACATTTTTGTGTCATTTAGTTATTTTTTTTTTGTCATTTCTTAAATATTCTACTATATTTTACCACCTTCTACTTACTTAGAAACCTTCTCTTAGCACTCAGACACTACTAGAGCATTCTTGTCTTTTCTTGGCACTAAGCATCTTGTCTTAGCTAGTCATAGAATCTTTCAGAACATTGTAGAATAGTATTAGTCAGCTTTGCTAAAAACCTATTTTATAGTATTTCTTTTTCTTTCCAAGATCCTTCTGGATCTTTCTTTCAGATCATGTATAAATATCCTTGTTCTCTATCTGAATAAAGCTCAGAATATTTTCTCTCAGAAATCCTTCAAGAGCACTTAAACCTTTAAGTATCTCTTTAAGCTACTTTAGACCAACTAGAACTTCCAGATTAAGCTACTTTCTCTTAAAGAAACTAAAACCATTACATAGCTACTGATTAATCTTTCAAATTCTTTTCTAACTTCTTGAGTATAGATGACTTCTTTATTAAGTATAATAAATATATTGAATACTTCTTAGATAGTTTCATTATTGAGTTTATTGAATTTCTCTTAGCTAGTATAGATTTTGGTTTACTTAGTAATAATTCTATTAGTTTCTTTGGCTTAGTTCTAGAGAGTAGTTAGGGTAAAGGTATTTTTTAGTTATCACTAATGATACTGGTGATATTGATTAAGTTGTTAATATTTATAGTGAGTTCTTTGAAAAATGCTTACTCATGGGTGAGAGTAATTACTGCTACTATCAAATTATAATAAAACTATATACTGATAGAATTAATATATTACAGATAATCAAGATAACTATTAGTCCTAAGTTCCGAGTTCTTGTGAGGAAGTACAAAGTTCTAATTGTCTTTTATAATAGTATAGTTCAAATATCACTTTTGGATTCTTATGCTGATAGTAGAGATACTATACTTATATCTCAAGTTGATCAGGCTTAGAATTATTAATAAGTCAGATATGAAAGTTCTTTGATAAAAATACTACTTTATTTTTATAGTTGGGAAAGTAGCTGAGATTCAATATACTTAGTATAGAGAGTATTTATATAGATTTTGGCTATGACTAAATATAGTACACTGGATATATCTATATATAGTTATACTATATTCAGTATTTATAACTACTAGTTGAAAATTTAATAAGAATTTTTATAGAAATCTCTATCAGAAATTCTGTTGAAATTTTCAATAGCTTATAGATATATAACAATTCATTATAATATTATTGATAGTAATTATTGAATAATACTAGTTGTGTATAATCTTCTATTTAGCTCTAATAAGTTTATAAATAGTTATTAATATAATGACTATACTATTATTTACTTATAGAAATATTAGAACATTATTATTAATTATATCAGAAGTTATATTTCAATCATATATTAATACTAGAGAAGTAATTGTCTATATAGATATTGAATGTCTAAGTATTGAATAATAACTATTCAATAAGATGAATAATAAAAGATATTATTTTACTAAGTCTCTTAATTTACTTAACTTCTCTAATATTGATAGTATATAAAGTTGAGAGAAATATCTATATATAGCTGTAATTATATAGTGTGAAAATTTTGAAGTTTTCATCAATTGATTTATATTTCAATCAGTACATATATCTGCTATAGTCTGAAAATTATATAATTATCTCATTAATAGATATATTAAAACTTAGAAGATAGATAGATTAGAAATTTTTTAGATATGAAAAGTAGTAGTTTGAGTATTATATAATAGTCACTATTATAAATATCATATAGGCAGATATGAAGAAATTATTTGATTTATTGAAACTAAAGATAGAATATATATTTAAGTATTTTATATACTAGTTTTTGAATATTATAATTCTAATATTAGTCTAGATCTCTGTCTATATAAAAGATGCTAAAGTAGATACAAATTGTAATAAAGATGATAAGTTTTAGTACTATTAGATCTTTTTATATTCTATTAGTCTCCCTGATACCTTTGACTGCAATATAGTAATTTATATAAATAATAATAGTTTTCAGTATTATATTAGAATTGAAGTAATAGAAAATATCAATAATAGATAGGTTTTCACCAAGGTGATCAGAAAGGACAGTGTGTTTTGAGAGAAAAGATTTTATATATTCAAGATATACAAAGATAAGAATGGCAGATAAGGCTTTTTTTTTATCCTTTCTTTACTAGATTTGCCAGACTGCTTATTGTTTAATCAGTACTATTAATTTATTTTTACTTCTCTTTAGTCTTCCTCTCTTTTATTTGATAGTTTTGTTAACATTAGATTCTCCTTTCTTTTGCTAGAGGACTTGCTAACAGATTTGTCAATATATTTGTCAATATCTTCAAAGTCATTATTATTAGTTATATATATTATTAGTTTCATTATATTGGAATATATATAAAGTAATAAAGATTATATAAGATAAGTGGGTGTTTTTTTTTTTTTATTAACTATATCCTTTGTTCACTATATCCTTGTTTACTGTATTCTTGTTCTCTTTGTTTAGTAATTATAGTAATATATAGCTTTTTTTTTTTTTTTTTTTTTTTTTTTTTTTTTTTTTTTTTTTTTTTTTTTTTTTTTTTTTTTTTTTTTTTTTTTTTTTTTTTTTTTAGTAATAATCAATATAGTTTGTTTTTTGTAATATATACTCATTTTTTTCTTATTAAATAATTAATATTTATAGCAATAAACTATGGCATTGTATTTACTCTGAAAGAGTGATAAGTCTTATACATACCCACTCTTTAATATCTATTTATAGTTTATTTTCAATCTTGATAGAATTTCAGCATATATAATACTTTATATAGAAAATTCATTAGCAAAAGTATTACAAAAGATCTGATATTTTTCAGACAATAACTGCTGGCTGATGATACTGTTAAAGATAGACTTCTTCTCCTATAACATGATTTATTCAAAGCTGCTTTCTTCTAGTATATAACTCTGATCTACTGTTTACTATATACTACCTTGAGCAGTATAGAAAAACACACTATGTACCACCTTGAGTGATATTGAAAAACACACTATATACTGTTGAAAAACATACTCCTCCTATATCCACCATTTTCAAGAGCAGCTATAGCAGTTGGGACTGATCATCATCTCCTGGCAAGGCTCCAGCTTTAGGTTGGCTAGTGCATAGATAGCCAGCAGACATATTTGCCTGCATTCCAGTTATGTATAGTCCATGCTTACATAAACATTATAAAGCATAGACTGCAGTATTTCACTCCAAACTTCACAGGGATGTTTGCCAGCATTGGGGTTATGGTATGTGCACTTATACTATGGGTATGCATAGCATAGAGCAAGATATTTTACATTGAATGTTTTCACAGGCAAATTTGCCTTTATTTTATTTTTTGGCCGTCGTTGGAGAACAAATTGAAACCGTAAAAGAATCGCGCCACCCTCACCGGCACAAACAATCGAATTCCCACCAGAATTTACCATCACCCACGACCTCCGATGCGCGCGAATGAGTTGGGATAAGCGACCCCCCATTGCCGCGCGAAAAGACGTGATCGTGTTACAACGACTTCCATCCATCCACACTTCACTTGCAACGCCTGACGAACCCCACGCATCCCTTCCATAGACCCTCTCGTCTTGCCAGCAGCGTCCGCGCGTCGCCGTGACCCGTATTCCCAAAGGGCGCGGTTCAACGTCTATATTTAGTCTGGGTTTTATCTCTAATTGTGGTAGATGACTGGATCATCGTTACAAATAGCTGTTGCTCCGCACCGGCATCTGGTCTTTCAACGTTGTTTTCAAGCTTGATAGATAAAAGATAGCCGTATAACATGTCCGATTTTTTCTTCTTTTTCGGTATCGTCCCTCGGGCAGGTTCTCTAATGGAAATGGAACGCCTCCCGTCTTTTGCTTCCTTTGTTTCTCGAGTTCCACGGTTTAATACGATCGTCGATGATATTTTAAAGGCTTTATTTACATACAATCGGCGCCGGAAAATATTACTAGAATACCGAATGCCATTAATGAGCCGGGGGCTATGCAAGATATCACTACCGTCGCTCGAAGCCATATCAATACCAACATACCTATTGCATTTCCTACGTCTCTCTTTTAAACACCGGTCTCTCCTTACATTTAAACAACTCCGGATAGTAAGGCGTATTCAAGCTATGGCAACTGTCCCCACTCTTCAAACACTGAGCGACATTTTCGCCCGCCTTGGCGCCCTCTATCCAAGCTCCATGGGCAAAACCAAAGTAATCGGCTGAGTTGGCCTCCCCCGAGAACCAGAGCCTGCCCAATGGAGCTCGCAGGTTGCTGTGCTCTTCGAACGTTTCACCCGCCGGCCAGTTGCTGTAAGAGCCGCGGAAGAGGGGGTTTTTGATCCACCGTGGGACGAGGATAGATGTGGGGTTCGGAATGTCATGGCCAAACATGGAGCGTAGGACGACCATGATCTCAGCCTGGGTAGCTTCGTCGCTCTGGATTGAGTGGAATGATTCCAAGACGAACGAGAGAGATCATCAATGAGTAGAATGTTAAAGACATAAACGGAGACTCGAAGGAAGGGGTGCTTCCAGGATTTACCTGGAGCTCGATACGCTTGCTCTCGGCATCGGTAACGGTAACAAGGAGGATGTTGGTCCTGGTATTCTTGGGGAAATACCCCTTTGTGGAATGTGAAAAGCAACCTCAGGATACGGCAAGAGGACACAGGTTGATGAGAGCCAGGAGGATTTGACATACCGGCGCGTTAAGATTTTGCCAAACAGGGTAATAGCCACGTCGAGTCGGATCGGCATAGAGGAAATACTGTAGAGTTTAAATGACAATGAATTAAAAATGGTTCACTTCTTCAAGGAAACCAACGTAATAGTATTGAGAATGGAGGCCATACTTGAGGTTCGCCCCAGAATTGATGATCAAAGTTTAAAAAGATCTTGGTATATGTCGCCATGTGAAATTGGAAGATCGCTTGGCGTTTCCAGTCCGGGAAAGGGGGATAAAACTTGACGTCTTCGTGTTGAAGAACACCAACGCTGGGCGGCGATAAAAAATAAACAAGTAAATAATAAATAAAATGATAATTTGAAAGCTTCAGAAAAGCAGCTAGCCATTTTCCGTTTTGTCATTGTCAAAGATAAACGAAATGCTTACGAAAAGGTGGATACGGCATAATCCGCGACGATTACATCGCCCTTGTTCGTGAAGACTTGTACCCCGTAATCGCTGTAGACGACCTTCTCAACAATCGTATTGAGATGCAGACGCGAGTCATTTTTCTTGAGGAAAAGTGCAGCCGCAGCCTCGGGAATCAATTTGTAACCTCTGTGTTGGATTGAATGCAATGAAGGAAGGCATGTGTGACGAAAGCTAGAAATATTTACGGGTGCACATAGACAACAGGATGTACCTTTGATCGACGACAAAGTTATTATCTGGGCTGAAAGCGGTGGTGGCATTGTAGGAAATCGAAGACCAGAGGTGGGAGGAAATCTCGGCGGCTGTAGGTGAAAGCGGACGAAGGGTGAATCATCATGACGTGCGTAAAAGACATAAATAAACGTCGTCTTTATATAGGTTGCTTACGTTCAGCCTCCTCCCAATCGAAGCTCCAGTACTCTATGACCTCCTTGGCAGGCGTATCGGGAAACCACCCGACCATTGAGAACCCTGTACGCGCCGAGATGTCAAGTTGTTTATGGGCTTGATGCTTGCCTATTGTATACACAAGACCGGATTTTGTCGTTAATACAAGTTTAAATTGAAACCTGGATCAAATATTCCGCACAGACAACTGCATCCTTACCTGCCAACGCCAAATAAGCTGTATATGCTTCTTCGAATGCGTCCGATTCTTTTGAGAAGTCAGCCTCGCCATTTACGTTGTAGTAGGCGATATCGGAGTAGTTTGCGAAGACAGATTTTAAGACAGCCTGCTGTGCCATCACCCAGATCGGGTTCTTCCCGAGGCCTTGAATCTGCGCGAGAAATACGATAAGCAAGGTGATCTTTTGATCCAATGTCGTTCCCGCCCGAGTACGTACCCAGTTTGCACCCAGTTCGACGCGTATACCTGCGAAGGGGACATCGTGAAGGCGGCCACCGATCGCGTCTTGGGCGTCAACAATAACGATGTCTGTGATTTTGTGGTGGTGGGCTAGGGTCTTGGCAGCGGAGATTCCGGACAAACCGGCACCAAGGATAGCAACTTTGGTGCGAATAGTCTTGGCCAGCACAACGGTAGAGCCCAGGAGGAGGCAGGTGGCTATGGAGACGCGCATAGTTAAGTTTGGTGGTTCGTTGGGGGTTGGGGGGTTGGGGGTTCGTTGGGAGCAAGGTCCCTTTTTACACCAAAGAGGATGTTGGCTGGTCGGGCTAATCGTTGACAGTCGCGTCTGCTCCGAAATGTGACTTAGGAGGCACAGCCACGCACGTGGCAGTATCGGGGGGTCAGCGAGTTGGATGACCTTAGCCATACCGACAGACCAACAGCGAAAACCCCATTACATGACTTCCGTCATTTGGTAACGAATATAATGAGTACATCCATACACCACCAACAAATATCCACAATGCTTTGGAACTGGTTAGTCAACACACCCCTACGGTTGGTGCGCTATTTACCAGAATTTGATACTCATGTCCAGATCCACATCTTCCCTACTTTTAAATCAATCAAGTGCTAGTGCTTGCGCTTACTCAACGAGTGGCAGATCTCGAAGCAAACCACAATACTTATATATAGTCGTTATGTCTTTAACCGATTTCTGTGATGACGTCAGAATTGAGCATGTGGCCGTCGACCCGAATGGAAATGCTGCGACAAAAAACCTTTCCTTCTAACCAAAAGTAGGCATTCTCGTAATTGCGAGCATGCTGGCAACATACATATCTTGTATAGAAATACTTGTTTCATTGATGTAATAATGTTTATACCCTCCTATCTTGGAGAAAAAATACTTGTCGGCAGGAAGTTAAAGAGAGAAAAGTAAAAGATGTGATTTGTAAGTTATTATACTGTATTTCGGGAGGTCGTTGGGTATGTTGATAGAGCATAAAAATGAAGCAACCAATATGAATTGATAATCGGATATTTTTTAACTTTTTTTTTTCTTCTTACCAACCTTATCAAGGCTGGTTATTATATATAAACTTGAGCATCGCAAGTGTAATGCAGCTATTATCCCACAAGTTTGTAAAGGTAACCAGAGCCTTCATACAGTCATAACGTTTGAGCAGACAGAATCAGTATTACCGTCGCGCTTATTCGTAATGAAAACGGAGTCTGGGTTCTCGAGGACGTTGTACCACTTTTGCAGGTCCATCATTGATGCCTCACAATAATGTGACTTGTGATCATTCCGGGACGTGGGAATGACATGTGAAGGCCCTGTTCTTGCCGGGATAATGGGGCGCATCTTGAGGAAGGGTAAAAATATCAAAAACAGTGGGAGTTTGCCGCGAGGGGTTGAAGTCCAGTCGAAACCGGTTATACCGTCCTTGCCACCGGTTCAGTCACTGATCCTACCTCCCTACATTAAGAGGAAAGAGGAGGCTGTCGACAACGGCGACATGCCACACTTCGTACTGGTCTCTGTGGATGTGAAAGAGTGCGTGTGGAAGAAGGTGGTGGAGTTGGTTGACATTGTGGAATATTCCATTCAGCAAGAGTCCGGCCCCACTTACCGACGATCACCGCTGCTGCCCACGTCTCCACCTCACACTTATAAACTACCTAGCTGCTCACTACGCTCCCAACTATACCACCACGACCAGTAACATCACCGCCCACATCCCCATTCACACTGGATGCTGCAGTCTCGTTGAGTTTGACGTCGACGTCGCCAACGTGCTGTTATCTTATAAAATAAATATTGTAATGATACGGAATAAGCTGGTATTGTTTAGCTCAGCGACCGCTTGCCACTCGCGTATTTCGCTCTGCCTTCATAGCCAATCATACGACGTAATTTTTTAAAGACAATTTTTTCTGGAAATGAAGAATCGGGAAGTCTATTTTTTTTTTTTTGCGTCACCGCCAGATGCCAGATGGTGACGTAGTTTGCGAGATTGAACATTGCGCTCTTATGACTGAAAGCAAACAAGGAGGACCAGTTTCGATTCCAAAGCAGCCACGGTTAACCGTGCGGCGTGGCACATGGTGATGCATAATCGTTGAACATGTATACTTCTTCGCCAACCGTTGAACATAGAAATAGGTGTATTTGAGTCGAAAAGTCGAGGAGAGACCGGCCGGTACAATATACATTATATGATTAGATAATGGGGGGGGGGAAGCTCGATCTCGTCTATGCATAGAGTGGGCGAAGCGTGGAGGGGTCGCACACGCCGAAGCCTTTGCAGGCACTGAGGCCTTTGCAGGCATTGCAGTCTCCTAGGCCATTGCAGCCGCATCCGCACGCATTAAAATCATTGCAGTCCCCGCAGCCGCAGCCGCCGAGTCCTTTGCAGTCACAGCCGCCGAGTCCTTTGCAAGTGTAAAGCATGTTGTATGTGCATGATAGATACACTTGCGCAGATCAATCACCTTTGCAGCCACACTGCCACACTTTCTACATTGCAAGGAGTCATTTCTACAAAGGCTGCCACTGATTTTGGATGGAGTTATTTTCGAGTGTGATTAGAACGGCGTGATATTTGCATGCAGTGAGGTAGATCGTAAAGATAACGTCTGCTGGTTACTGTGAGAAACTCTCGGAGCATTAATATCTCCAGCTCGAGTCGTCTGCATGATTGCTCCAACGACCGCTTTTATAAAGCCCCAGTCGCCGTTTAAGTTTGCCCTGATTGTCAGCTCGGTTTGAGGCCACACTCACTTCGTTCTTCTCGCTCAGATTTCCATACCCAACCTTCGGCGCTTCATTTCGAACTCGTTCACCCCAACCATCTGCTATAGGCATTATTGTCTCAACGTCAAGTTTCTGAGCTAAAATCGCATCTATGGGAGTTAATGGGAGCAAACATTACTATAATTCTTTACGGTCCATGGGGGATGTCGTCAGGTAATTATGAGTTACGAAGGTCTTACTGTGAAGACGGTCTTTCTTGCATTTCAACAAATTGACGTTCGTAAATCAACCATACAGTGAGGTCTGCGAATGGTCTTCTACAGACATTGAAAACGATGACCTCTTGACTCCTTATCTCATCGAACTGCCCACTAAATTCGGCAACCCTCGTGAATATTTTCATGCTTTCGGGGTTATTACTCTCGAAGAAGTTCGCACTCAGCTCAAGAAAGGTCTTGAAGATCTCGTGCCAGCCTCCTCCCTACCCGTGGAGGGCGTGACGACCTCGCACCATCCAGACTATGGGTTTTCACTCACCATTGGCTTTCGCACAAAGGACGAATCCTATCTCGCCCGACCGATTCGCACATGTGACGTCCTCCTTCTCACTCCAAGCTTTCCTACTACAGCAGCGCAGAATCGGATCATTGCCGTCGTGCAGAAGACCGAAGGGTTTGATTCCGATGAATCAATACATTTGTGCGAGGTACAAGTCCACGAGAGCCACAAAATGGCATTCATGTTAGCCTTGCGGGCTCCGGACCACCAGTCGTTATGGGACGTCGCACTCCTCGCCTCTATTCCTGTCGTAAGGAGTATGAGAACATTGATTGGTAGTTGGGAAGGAGGGGGGTGCTTCCCCCACTTCATGAACACAATTCTGGGGAGGCAAATCCAAGATGCGCCACCAATAACGAAAGCACCGGTGCAGCGGGCCGTGCTAGCGACCGTTCTCGGAGATGAAACTTTGAACGACTCTCAGAGGAATTGTATCATACAGGTGCTTGAGAAGGACGGAGTGCATCTAGTTCATGGACCACCGGGAACGGTAAGAATGTCTCCTGTTAATTGCATTCGCAACTGGATGACTACGGCCGATTTACGGGGATTGGCTATAACATCCGTCATTGTCTTTTCGCATGTCTACAGGGAAAAACCGCGACACTGGCCACAATACTCGCCTGTCTTTTCGAAAGCAACATCCCAACGGTCCAGACCGCGCCCACAAACATTGCCGTAGGCGAGATTGCAAAGAGGTTCCTCGCCCGCATAAAATCGGGCAGACAATCTTCTCAACATACTCTTGGTGATGTTTTACTGATTGGAGATGGCGACAAAATAGATCTCGATGGTCCTCTAGACAGTATCTTCTTGGATCGTCGTGTTGATCGTCTTGCGGAGGCTTTTGCGAAGTGGCCTACATTATTGATAGATTTCGAGCGTTTCCTATCTGAATTTCCGCGTAAACTTAAGGGAACCAAGCCGGACGAGCCCATGGAATCGCCATGGAAATTATTTTGCAAGATGTCCTCCGGACACACCGCCAACGTCGAGAAATGCATAGCCATCTTCTTGAGCGATTTGCCCTCGTCTGCTATTGCTACACTTACTCGCGATGATCTCACTAGAAACCTCAAACTATTCAGAGAATTTCCAAAAAACCTGCAGACCTATCAATCTGAATACCAAGAAAGCGATGAATTTGCGCTGTACTGCTCTCAGGGCCTCGTCCTCAGTAGCATCGACAGGCTTCAAAAAGCAATTCGCAATGTTGCTATATCTACGAGAAATCTCACTTCAATCGGCAAACTGACAGATGTAAAACTGAAACGCGAATTACTCGATAACGCAAGAATTGTATTTTCGACTGTGGGGTGTACCGGAAGGAAGATTATGGAATCAGTGCTCCAGCGCGTCCATACCGTAATTTTGGATGAAGGTATAACTTAGTTTACATATAGTTATTCAATGTAATAGCACGAGCAAATTTCAAAAATATGTTTAACGCTATTCAAATCCACCCTACAGCAACCCAGCTCCCAGAGGCGGAAACCGCTCTTCTCCTCCGTCAGACCCTCCGCCGTCTTGTCCTTGCGGGAGACCACAAGCAGCTTCCCGCCACAGTCATTTCCCCTTTCGCCAAGAAATGCCTATATGGCCGCTCGCTCTTCGAGCGTCTACAACTTGTGCAATACACTTCCTCGTTCCTTTTGGACACGCAGTACAGGATGCGCCCTGAAATCTCCAAATTTCCGACAAAAATGTTCTACGGAAGCCAATTGAAGGACTGGGAAGGTCTTGCCGAAAAGCAGCCCATGCCATGGCACATCGCCACCACTCCCGCAGGTGAAAAGCTATTCCCACCATTTGCGGTATTCGACCTTGATAGTTTTGAGATCAAGGACCCATTCGGCACTAGTATCTACAACGAAACGGAGGCCGACTTCATTGTAAATTATCTTACGGAATTCGCAAAGGTATTGCTGCCCACCGCCAACGTGGTTGTAGGAGTCGGTGTGCTCACGCCATATGCCGCGCAGGTCGTGAAAATCAAGGAGCGGTTGACCAATGTGGTGGGTGAGGTGGATTATGGTGTGTTTCGCATCTCGCCGGTGGTTGAGGTGCGGGTGAAATCCGTGGATGAATCGCAGGGTCAAGAGGTACGTATTAAATCTTTTTAATTTTTTTTTTAACTTTTTATTTTTTTAACGAATATGTGATACATGTGTATATATACATCAGTTGAAAAAAAGAAAGACTCATTTTGGCATTTAAATTTACAGAAAGATGTCATTATTATTTCACTGGTTCGGTCGAACGACCGCGGTGAAATAGGGTTTGTGGCCGACGAACGTCGCTTGAACGTAGCTCTCACCAGGGCAAAGCACTCCTGTTTCGTTGTTGGTAATACGAGTACTTTGACAAGACGCCATGGCATTTTTACCAAGCTCATCGCCGATTCGAAGCAACGAGAGGTGTATTTTAAAATTCGCGACTACCCTAACCTTTCCAAGCTCACCAACAAACGATCACCCGCTGTCTCTCGTGCGGCGCAACTTCTGAAAATGAATTCCACGCCATCAAAGAGCCTCCAAGCTTCCCTAATGCTTAATACCCTCTGGAAGTTAAGCCTGACCCGGAAGGTTCTGGATACCATTGGACGCATACCGACTCGCGAGGGGAAGGAGAAGATCTTTGGGTTCCTGAGCGCGCTCGCTGATGGCTACAGGCCAAAGAACAGGACTCGTACTTCCGTCTTGGAGTACAATAACGTAATCGAATCTTGCGTGACTTCTGGGAACCTCGCTGTGGTGTGGGCCGTCGCGCTCGAAGCTAAAGAGTACTCTTATAATCAGATCATACAAGTGTACGAACTTGTTCCCAGAACCGAGACCAGTCAAGCAATAGAACGAACCGAACTCTCGCTTAAGCGCCATACTGATGAATACCTACAGGCGATCTCAAAAACCGAGAAGATAGATGCGCCCAACACTGGCAAAAAACGAGTCATACCCATATCAATACCAAAGAGGCCTAAAATCTGTTGGCATCGCAGTCTCAAAAAGGACTTGGATGACGGAAACGTAGGCGAACAGGTTCTGGATGAGTTGACGTTAGCGAAAAAGCACAGGCTCACCGCCGAAACAATTCGTCTCGTTTTCGAAAACACCATCGACAACATTGAGCTGCCCATAGACTTAAGCGAAGCCGAGTCAAGTATAGTGAATAATGGAGGGAGTGCATTCATTTTGGGGCGAAGTGGAACCGGAAGTGAGTATATACTTGGATATTTCGTCGCACCTTCTCGTTAAGTTTCAATATTGTATTAATGCACATAATGGGGGTATTCCTGTAGAGACCACCGTTATGTTGATGCGCATGTTGCAACGCGAACAGGCGTACTATGCCCAAGTGGATTCGTATGAAAAGAAGCCAATGCAAATGATGCTTACGGCCTCACCAACTTTATGCGGCGCCATGAGCAGATACTATTCAAAGCTGCATAAATCGATTGTACATTCTGATGAGCAAGACCAAGACTTCCAGCAGGAAGACAATCACCGTGATAGGTTAGATGACCCTCAAAATCCAGCGTTTGTCTGTTTTGCAGACTTCTTGGTGATCATGGATCGCTACTTAGGGAGACATTTTTTTCCGAAAAATCGTCGACTATTGGACGAACGGTTTGAAGTCGGTCGTCAATCTATGTCGAGTTCTCGCGCTTACCGCGAAGATGGCGGAAAAGAGGTCACATTCAGCCGATTCCGCGATATATATTGGCCGCACTTCAATTTGTTCTTTCACCGCAAGTACGATGTCTCGGTCGTTTGGACGGAATTCCAAAGCTGTATCAAAGGAAGCTTGAAATCGCTACTCTACCCGAAAGGCAAACTTCCCCTCGATGCTTTCCTCGAACTGGCAAACTCAAGAAATTCTACGCTAAATTTGGACGAGAGAGAGTCGATTTACGGGCTATTTCAGAAGTACGAAAGAATGAAACGAGACAAAAGAGACTGGGATGTTGGCGACCTTACAAGCCACATCTTCCTCGAGCTCGCCAATACTGGATATCGTGGGCGGATGATCGATTTCATATACATTGATGAAGTTCAGGACCTTACCCCAGCTCAGATGGCTTTATTCAAATATGTCTGCCGCAACCGAGACGGCTTTGTTTTTGCTGGGGACACGGCGCAAACAATTTCCGCTGGTGTTGGGTTCCGCTTCCAGGCAGTCCGAGATTTGGTAACCATTTCCCTCGACTGTGCGAATTATAATCTCGCATATACTCTCTACTCACACTATTTTATTTTGCGTTTTTTCAGTTTTACGGGAACATCTTGCCGTACATCGACCCGACACTGACCAACGTGGCCAAATTCGTTCCCAAAATGAACATACTCACTCAAAACTATCGCACTCATTCTGGGATTCTTAATCTTGCCAATTGGATCGTGAAAATATTATATAAGTCCTTCCCTTCAATGATCGACAAGTTACCAGAGGAGGAATCGCTGATAAGCGGACCAACACCGATTTTCTTGGAAGACACAACCATAGATACACTGTTGATACATCTCTTTGGAGAGGGAGACTCTGTATCTCATGAATTTGGAGCGGAACAAGCTATCATCGTTCGCGACGAACGCACAAAGGAGAAAATTTCGCAGCGGATACAGGATGCTGTAGTTTTGACGGTTTACGAAGCAAAGGGACTTGAGTTTGAGGTATCGTCAATTAACAGGAACGACATATTACAGTTTATGCTTTTCAAATGCCATTTTTATATTAATTTTCATTTCATTTGCCACAAAGGATGTGCTATGCTACGATTTCTTTGCGGACTCCCCCCTTGATAGTTGGGGCATTCTCCGTTGGATTGATTCGGATCTGACAGCAAATAAGTCGTATCATATACTGTGCTCGGAATTGAAAGGTATGATGCCACTTTTTGTTGCAACGTCTTTTCCTTTAAAAATATCAAACCAATAACAACAAGAAAAAAAAAAAAAAAAAAAAAAAAAAAAAAAAAAAAAAAAAAAAAAAAAAAAAAATGGGGGCTTTTTAGCTTTGTATGTGGTCGTCACGCGTTGTAGAAAGAACCTATGGTTTTTTGATTGTGATGTGTAAGTAGAATTCACAGTTACATGTTGTCAAGCATGAGCAAGAGAAAAACGAAATATGACTTACAAGCCTTTGTTCCACCGTTCCCACTAGCGAAAAACGTAAACCTGCGCTTGACATTTGGAAATCACGAAATCTAGTCAAGGATCTATCGGCAATAGATCCAAATGGAATCGAAATTCAGATTTCACCGCTGGCCCGGAATACGAGCACTCCCGAGCAATGGCAAAATTTGGGAAAAATTCTTTTTGAAAAGAGCTTGTATAAGGACGCTAAAAGATGTTTTGTTCGCGGACAAGATCACCGCAGCGCTCGACTCTGTGAAGCGCTAATTGTCGAGACGGAGGCAGAAATTTACGCTGACAAAGGAAAGGTGGCCGAGTCCCAACGAAAATATTTCGACGTGGCCCAGCTCTACGAGGATATTGATGAGCATCTTCAAGCAGCATCAGCTTACAAGAAAGCTCAGAAATACGATGGAGCACAGAGAATGTTCCGCGTTATACACAAATACGACGATGCACTTGGCTGTTGTTGGAAAGGAAAACTCAGCAAGGAGGCTTTGAACATTTTCGCATTGACAGATATTGATTCAAGCGTGAAGGAGGAGTGGGTCCGGAAATTCGCCATCTTATGTCACTCAGTCAACGACACCCAGGGCGTGCTCAAATTCTTGGGGTATTATAAATCGGAAAATACTCGGTGTGCGTTCCTAGAAAGGTAAATTATTTTGCTATGTATGTTGTCAATGTTTCCTCAAAACAAGGGAAAGCTTGAATTTAACCGTTTCTATACGTGACCTAATAAACAGGTACAAATACTACGATGAACTATTGCGATTCTACACCACGACCCAAAGATATGGAAAAATGGCCGAGATTAACGAACAAAAAGGCAATCTTTTCGAGGCCGTACGTTGTTGGAAGCGGCACGGTGATACTGCAGGGCAGATAAGAGTGTTGCTTCGATTGGCGCGACCGTTCTTTTGCTTAACCTTGGCAGGCATCCAATTTGGCACAGTAACAGTCCTCCGCGATCTTCTGCGCGACTTCGTCCGATCCAACTCTAGGGCATCATTCGAACTAAAATTTTTGCTGACTTTATTTGATCCCTCACCTGTCGATGTAAACATTTGGACTCAGTTGCTAAAAGAAACACAAGCACGAAAAGGGGTTGACTGCGACGGCATGGAACTGATGGCAACCTTTTTGGTTCTTCAAGCTCTGTGGAAAAATGACCGCTGGCAAACTGATCAACAGACCTTCGTCAGGGCTCTCAAATCTTGCCGTCGAAAATTCGCGGAAATGCGCAAGAATCTCGCGGACACTGTTATATCCAGACGGAAATACGAGTGCTATCGTATCTTCGGCTTGGAATATAATCGGAATCCCGAATATTGTCTCGTCAACAGCAGAGTCTTGCCGATAATACGAAAAACATCTGCGAAGAGCGGTGAATCAGTCTTGGAGGCGAAATCCTCATGGACGGAAATGAAACTGTCGGAGTTCGCGACCCTCGCTCAAGAATTCGTAGTAGCGATAGCTGAAAAGACGATGAGACGCAGTCTCAACGAATTGAAGCAAATTGCGGAGTCCCTAAACCCCTGCTCGACTTTAGTGCTAGATAATGGTACTAGGTGTAAAAATGAAAAGTGCGTACGAGTTCACGAAGAAGTGAAGTTTCTTCGAGAGGAGAAACAGAGGATCCAGCTCCAAATTGACATCGTGGAACTTGTCGCAGGTAAGCCTATATCCTTCTGACTCGTTAGAAAATTACTTCCTGGGAGTAACTAAGTATATATCACTGTTTCATTATTCGATTACAGATTGCAAAAACTTGGGCCCGGAATTTGAAACCGAATACAAAAAATATCGAGGGGGACTCTTTGACATGCTTAATCCGAATATGCCGAACCTTTTCAACCCATTGACAATCATTGGTTTCAGGAAATATTCTTCGGTGAACATAATATTTGAGGAATACAAGCGGGAAGTCAAGGTACATTTACCTACGCAAATAAATCTCTTGAATCTCCCCGAACACATTAAAAATCGATTTTTGACGTGATTTACAGGCGAAGGAGTTGAACGAACTTCGATTGGCGATGACATTGTTGATTTCAGAGTCGACATCGGCTTTGATATGGTAATTCGAATTGCCTTAATTCACATTGCACATGGGAGTGATTGTAACCTTTGTTAAAAATTTCCGGACACTTGCTATAGGTATCCGCATTTGAATCAAGAAAAAAATGAGAAGAAGACCAATTTGTGGACACTATGGCAGGCTTTTAACTGGCTCCGAGTGTGCGATGTATCCGAGGATCCTATATTGATGGCTGGAATAATGGGGGCCAACGCACTCCTCACTATCGCCGGGTTGGAATCTTTACCGGCACGACCATCAATATCGTTACCGCCAATTTTCTACACGCCTCTTTTGGAGAAGTTTTTGACAATCCTTGTGAGTAGAGGGGAAGTTAAAGTTTGATAAATTAAATTTTGTACTTGTTTGTATTTATTGTTGCTTGTTTTTTTTATTTCTATTTTAGGTACTCCGGCATAGTCGATTTAGGGCAAGCTGCGTGCCAGCACGACTATTGGCAAATTTAATATGCAGTAACAAAAGCGCAGAATTTGATTATATTCTGCGTCGCGATTGTGAAGGTGAACCTGCATGGGACTCAACTGCATGGGGCTCAATTAAGGGACTCAAAGATATGCTTTGTTCATTCTTTGAAGACAATGGAGCCGTTTTAATGACGCACGTATCGTCTCTTTATAATTGTATATTTTCATGACAATGATTAACTTGCTGACTGTGAGCGCCTTTTATTGGTTTGGTACCCTCAGGTGGTTCGAGTCCAATCGTTTTATAGAAGCACAATTTCGCGGTCATTTATTGAGGATGCTCTCTCTCGTGTTCGTGCTGTACCTCAATTTCAGGTGAAAATTTATCAATTTCATTGCTCGTAACTGACGGGGAGGTGTTTCAAATTAAAACCGTGCTTCGATTTTGTTTTGTTTCCAGTGATTTTCGACCCGAAATCAGTCAGATCTTAAGCCGAGTGAATTGGAACAACATAGCACCACTTGGGCTTCTGTGCAAACAGCTTGAGCGGCTGGATTTCGCAAATACCGAGGAGATCACACTTGACGGCATTGTTGAATTGATACGGTCATGGAAAGACGAGTTTCTGGTCATCACCGACAGAGACATACCTTCGTTCCTGACACCGCTCCCGCAGGTGAAGATATCGGTGAATAAGCGGATAAAAGTCACTCTTATTCGCCACTTCAGCGGCTTCTCTTCTGTCCCTCCAGCTGCAGCTGGGCTGGCCGAAATGAATGACAGAGCGCAGGACGTGGCAAGAACCCCAGAAGATAGGAATCAGATTTCCCACAGTGATCAAGGCGAAATGACTGAGGAAAGTGCCGTCATGAGAAAGGCACCAGTTGGGGAGGAATGTGAGGTCAATCTTCCTCCGAGAATACATCGGCGCATCTGCCAGGTTGACTTTTCATGTGATCCCTATTCAGTTTACTTTGCTTCCAACAAACGATGCGCTGAGCTCATTAGTTTCCACTATGTAGGTACTCGCCTCTGTGCGCGCGAGGATTAAGCGTCGCAACGCCATTCAGCATCCCCGAGACCGCTACACATTCGTCGCAACAGAGTATTTCAATCGGCGTGCCGTATCATCCGATTTCCTGTCATACTATGTTAATAACGTTTGTCAGATTCGTGCAGAACTCGCGACAAATCTTGAGAAAATCGAGTCGTTCCTGAAATCGCCCCCAGTGATGGAAGGAATCGGGGAAATTGTGGATGAAATGCTCACGTACAAAGAGACATTGGAAGATCACTTCGAACGTTTAGATGTGAATAACCCGTGCTTCGTGGTACGTTTTGTGCATAATTTACTGACAGTGAGTTTGCTAAGAGGGGACAATGCGAATCCTGACACCCAATGTTTGCAATATTCTAGGGTACAACCGCAAAACGTTCTGCTGAGGAAATGGTTGCGGCGGTACGCCAGCACCAGAAAAAAGGACGCAAGCTCGAAAAACATTTGAAGTGACAAACTTGATCTTACGTACCGAGGCAATGCAAGAGATTATTCGTTTATGGAGCATTGAAAGAGGTGGCAGAGAGGGAATTCATCATAACCCAACGAGATCCATTCTTGCATCCTATTCTACTTGAAAAATGCTGCGTGTTATTTCTGTATACTTGCTATGTAATTGAAAACACGAGAAAAAATAAATAAATGCAAATGACTTTAAGGATGGGTCTATGTTGGACAAATTGCGAGATTATCTGCTATTGATTCAAGTGCCCTCACCCCTACATCGCGCAAAAGTATCATTGAGTTGAGAGATATGTTGCTCTCGTCCACTCAATACGTTTTATTTGTTAATGACAAACCGTAGGAACCCATTTAACACTTCATTGAAAACGCATATCAAAACCTGCATTCAACTCAAGCACCGTGCTGGTGCCGGCGCCGGATCTCGGAAACCTGCAACAAATCGCCCAGGTCGATGAAGACGGCTTCCTCTGTCACTTTAACAATCATAGCTCCTTTCACCCCCGAACAGCATTCATGACTCGTATGTCTTGCTAATGCTGATCTTGACAGCGACTTTCTTGGTCTGGACAATCGGTTGGGGCTACCATGGGTTGGGCCTTGGGTTGGAGAACGAAAATGAACGTTAATTTCGGAACCTGGTGCTGATCTGTATGCACCGAAAGGGTCAGGACCCTTAATTCTGACTAGGATCGGATGAGATTGACGCCGCCTGCAGGTACTTGTGAAACTGGAGGAAGTTTCGGAATTCGGTTGGGATAGCGAGCTTATTTTCCAATTGAGATGATGGCAAGGTTCCACACAGCACACAGACGTGCACCCGCTAGAGTCTGGTACCGACATGGTACGTGCGCATTGAGTAGTTTCAAAGCTGCATACCTCGAGAGTGCCATCCAAGAATATTAACTGCTAAAACCTGTCCATTCGTTCCTTTGGAGTGGCTTTCTGCTTGCACAATGGTATAATGCTTCATTACGCCAGGCAGCGTAACGACCTCCGCGGAGTGGACGAAACGGTGCCTGAATTCGGTCCTTTCACAGATGCCTGTCTACAACGCTTCGTAGAGCACTGACAACCGACTGCTTTATTCAACGCTATGAAAAAAGTGTGTTTATATATATTGATAGTAATACTGAGCAATGAGCATACCAAAGGCCACGTAGAGGAACACGTTAGAGAGCCGCGCTATCGAATACACTAGAACACTGCGCCCTCAGCTACCTCAAGACTGGCCAGGTCTCGATTGGCAAGTACAGCACTCACGCTTTTCAATTTTGAAGGGTAATAAATAGTACGTGTTGGGTCAGTGGTCAAATTTCCATGTAATTATATAATTAACATGAATTATTCGAAGTGGAACATTAAAGCGGTACAAGGAAGCGTGTTTATGAAACTGATGAATGAAAATAATAAATAAGTCTAATTTTTTTGTAATGGTTTGTTAAAGACAAACAATTCAAGACGATGCAAATTTCTAGTTCGGCGGCCGTTTGTCCACAAGCGACAGTAACAACCCGGTCCCAAGGAGGCTGGACGTCTATAATATGGGTGCTTTGCTTTGCGTCGCTTTCAAATGTAAATGGATAGCTTGTACATGACTACAGTTTCGCAAAGCTGAGATAGGACCTAGTTGAAAATATTGGTGTTAAAAAAGAATACATGGAAGCTTTCACCAAATTCGGAAACATATCACCAGCGAAAATGATACCTTAAGAAGTATATTACGAAGTATATTACGAAGCTTCACCATCAGCTCCACGATATGACTTTCCCCAACTACTGAAAATTGAATTTCTCGGTTTCTTGGACGATGCCTTTCTAGACATCAATTTCGGCAAGCCTCGCCAACTGCGTGCAGGACGGTTGGGGGTGGGACTAGTAGCTGCATCTTGACCACTATCTTTGTCTTCCTCTTGTTCGCGCTCGTGGGTTTCATAATCTCGCGCGGGTCGAGATAGGAGTTGGAGTTGGCGATAAATCTTCGTAAGCAGGTGTTGGCAAGCGTTGAGTTGTTCACCAACTGTTGTCAGTTGTTCTCTGAGATCTTCATTATCCTGCATAGAGTGAACGACGGGTGTGCGGTAAAGATCGCCCGCTGGGACATCTACATGATCTTTGTTCATAGAGTTGAGCCCCACACTCGTCGACGTCCCGGCGGATGGAGAACTCAATGTAGTGCGAGAAGATGGATTTTGTAGCCGTGCGTAGCTACAGGGTTTTTGGCGTTTGGTACATTCTCCGCACGGGTTTAATCCGTCACATCGTCGCTTGGACTTGGCGCAGTGATCGCATGCTTGGCGTGTCCTTGAACCCCTGGAGTTGGGTTGTTGTGTCCCAGTTTCGTTCGTAACACGGATTTCACCGTCCAGAAAGCCGCCCACTGCTTGGCCGAAATCGAGGTCCCACTGCGTCGGAGGTGATGGAGGTGGACCAGCCAAAGCTGCGAATGGTTGAAAGTAACTGATGTCTTCGGAGGGGGTATGGCGACACTCGCTCCCGTTCTGCGGAAGGTGCTCCGCCATACTTCATAAATGATTATAAATCAATATCATCTGTTAGAAATAAACACGTCATGGTTCAGGTTACAGAAGTGAAGTGTGACCTACAAATTTCCTTCGACAGGCATATAAGCTTCTGGAATGTAACTGAAGTTGTGAGATTGCATTACGACGAGAGGTTTTGGAGTTCTCACTCCAAGGGTTTATAAGCTCAAGTACCCGTGCGGACGTGTAGAGCCACATTTTCGCTCCGCATCTTCGTTCCGCATCTCGGTTCCGCATCTCAATTCCGCATCCGCCATTAATGAATTATCTCGAGAACTGGGGCATGCAGGAATAGTTCCAATCATCAAGCGCTCACCGGTCGGCGGATAAGTCGTGACACAGACAAATAGGTCGCTAGATGGTATTGTAGAAGATTGACATTATGAACTTTGCTCGCGGAATGGAATTCCACGGAGAAAACCGAAAGAGAAATATGTCAGATATATTCAGCGTACGTCCGGATCGTGAGAAATTATATACATATGAGGGGTGACACATAAATAAGTTACACCATGTGCCATATGAAGTATCAACTCAAATAAGATAGGGTGATGCTTTGCAAGACAGAGGCTTATAGTAGGGATGCGATCTATAGTGGACCGCTATAAAAAAAAAAAAAAAAAAAAAAAAAAAAGCGGATTTCTTTATGGCAATGATCTGTCCGCTACAATACTCCCTCTATAAAAGAAACCCGAATACCGAACTTATACTGGCCGGAGGGTCGTGGTCTATAGTGAACTGCTATATAAAAAATTACGTATATATCTCTGTATGGCAATGACGGGCCAAGCCATTCTGTCCGCTACAATACTTCTTCTATAAAAGAAAATCGAGCGCCCGTCTTATACTGGGAGGCTTATGGTCTATATGACCGCTATATAAAAAATTACTTATCTCTTTATGACAATGATGGACAGAGCCATTCTATCCGCTACAATACTCCCGGTACCTGCTGCAATTAGCTGTTTCGAATCAGTGTTTGTGTCAACCACCGCTCCTGGTGCCGCCTATTTGTCTTGAATTTGTACCACCATTTCATTTCGGCAAATCTATGCACCGCGGTAACTCTAAAGACAATCTCCGAGATAACCCCATCGAAAACTACAAGGTTCGAATTCCTGCATCTCACCTATTCCATTGAAATCAGCTGTACACTGTGCTACTCGCACCTTCCTACTAGAATTTCATGAGCATATGTATATATATATTTGGCCAGTGCCGATAATTGACAAGTTCACAGGTTCCATTCAATAATTGCTACAATCAACTTTCTGTTAATAGCTGCATCCAAGTTAATAAAGATCCAGTGCAAGTTTAGTTAATATATTAGATTCCTTATTATTTAACTTTAAATTAAAATATACAGCTTATAAATGATAAAACCAAAGTCCTTTTGATTTTGTTTTATATAACCATCTATTGAAGAATTGATGGAAGTAGCTGATGTCTTCGGAGGGGGTTGGTACGCTGACATGACGAAAATCACTCCCGTTCTGCGGAAGACGCTCCGCCATACTTGCAAATGATTGTAAATCAATGTCATCTGTTAGATTAGCAATGAAATAGAAACATCAAGGTTTAGGTTATGGAAGTGTAGTGTGACCTACAAATCTATGTAAGCCCCAGAATGTAATCGAATTTGTTAGACTGCGAATGTTTGGAGTTCTTAGTCCAAGATCTAAAAGGGTTTATAAGCTCGTATATCTACTGGCATTTAATTTAACGTGTAGATCCGCATCTCGTTCCGCATCTCGGTTCCGCATCCCGATTCCACATCCGCTATTAAAGGATCGTCTCAGGGCTGGAGGAGTTGGTAACTCAACCTAACTTATTGAACATGGCAACGTGATTTCCATTAGTCAGGATCCGGGTAATGAGATTAAGTCGACATGTGTCACGCACGCGATCTTACATCGCACGTGTCTCGCACATGATCTTGCATTGTGCTTCAGTCACCATCGCCTTTTGGCATATCTCATACGGTCGCCTTTTGGCACATCGTCGCCTTTTGGCATACCGTCGCCTTTTGGCAATCACCGCCTTGGCAAATCGTCGCCTTTTGGCAAATCGTCGCCTTTTGGCAAATCGTCGTCTTTTGGCAAATCTTCACCTTTTGACAAATCGTCTTGCATCGGTGCTTCTGTCGAAGCAAATAAACACCTTTTGGCAAATTGTAACTGGCGACGATTTGCCAAAAGGCGATAATTTGCCATGATGGAGAATGACGATTTGATAGTGATTTTTTTTGGATCTGTTTTTAAACGGGACAAGTCCCGTCCCCTTTCGTCCTGTCCGGAGCACTAACGGTAAGTATATAAACGAGGACTGGGCGAATCCATGCAAGCTTATTTCCAATGACTACATTTCTGGAACCCTTCAGCTTCTGTTGCTATTTATTCCTTGCAGGCAAGCTTAGCATCAAGCTGTTTTAGTGTTTTATTTGATAAAGTAATTAAGCCAGATATAATTTTCAGATAGGAATAGAATAAAGACAGTACTGGAGTATAAATATATGTACAAAACCTTACCTCAAAAAATATAATACTCATGAAGAGGTAGTCCAGTCAGTCTTTCCAACTCAGCCTTTGTATACTTAGGTGGCTATAGCCAATTTGCATAGTTGAACATAAAACTACTTAGGTAAAAAGCAAGTATCTGTTCAGCAGTATATATGTATGCAAGTTTACTGACAAAGAACTCAACTTTTAATCTCTACTCAAGTTGATAGATAATATAGTAGAAATATATAATTCTATATCTATCTTTCATCTTTTTTATTTTTTTTTTTATTTTTTTTTTTTT